>PVIA01005036.1:0-123941 GCA_004024845.1 Tonatia bakeri
CCTGAGGAATAGGAAGTATAAGAGGGAATTTTATATAGACAAATAATTGTAAGATAGTTTACAAAGGCAATAAAGATGATCTATGCAAATGTTTGTCACATATTTGATAATGATGTCTGATATGTTTTCTTCTAATATCTTGATGGTTATTTTGTTTTTCAATCATTGCCTCTTAACAGTTTTGGAATGAAAAGATTTCAAAGGGAAACACCAAAAGAATTCATGAAAAGATGGAGTGGAGATCACTTCAGGCCAAGGTGGAGGCATAGGTAGACACACTGTGCCTCCTCACACAACCAAGACAGGGACAACAATAATTTAGAAATAGAATAACAACCAGAACTGACAGAAAATTGAACTGTATGGAAGTTGGACAACCAAGGAGTTAAAATAAACATGTTCATCCAGACCAGTAGGAGGGGCAGGGTCGGCAGCTGAGCACAGGTCGCGGGTTGTGGCACAGAGAGTGTTGGGACTGGGTGCATAAGGCATCTGGGGCACGCAAGACCACAGCAGGTAGACCCTGGACACGCAAGCGGCAGCTGGCAGACCCTGGCCAAGGGGTGGCAACTGGAAGACCCAGCGAGGTGGTGATTGTGAAGAAAGACACTGTGCACAATCCAGGATCCCAGTGCTGGGAAATAGAGCCATGGGGCACTGATTGAAAACACCTGTGGGGGTTGAGGCACAGGGAGGGAGACTTCCAGACTCACAGGAGAGGTTGTTGGAAAATCTCATGGGGTGCACAAGCCCACCCACATGGGAATTGGCACCAGAGGGGCCCAATTTGCTCAGGGGAAGTGGTGGAAGGGACTGAGGTCCCACGGAGAGCAGAGCAAGTGCCATTGTTCCCTCTCAGACCCTGCCCCCACATACAGCAACACAAACCAGCAACTGGGGTACCCTGCTCTGGTAAACGCCTAAGACTCCACCCCTCATATGTAAAAGGCACGACCAGAACAAAGGAAAAAAAATATGGCTCAAACAGAAGAACAAATGAAAACCCCACAACCAGTACTTATAAGTGACCGAGAGATAGCCAACCTATCAGATGCACAGTTCAAAGCAATGGTGATCAGGATGCCCAAAAAATTGGTTAATTTTGATCACAAATTAGATGAAAAAATGAAGGCTATGCTAAGTGAAATGAAGAAAAATGCACAGGAAACCAATAGTGATGGAATGAAAGCTGAGTCTCATATCAATGGAGTGGACCAGAAGGAAGAAAGAACCAACCAAACAGAAAAGAATGAAGAAACAAGAATTTAAAAAAAAAATGAGGAGAGGCTTAGGAACCTCCAGGACATCTTTAAACTTTCCAACATCCAAATTATAGGGGTACCAGAATGGGAAGAGGAAGAGCAACAAGAGGAAACATTATTTGAAAAATTATAAAGGAGAACTTCCCCAATCTGGTAAAGGAAATAGACTTCCAGGAAGTTCAGGAAGCTCACAGAGTCCCAAAGAAGTTGGAGCCAAGGAGGAATACACCAAGGTACACCATAGTTACATTATCCAAGATTAAAGAGAAGGAGAGAATCTTAAAAGCAAAAGAAAAGGAGACAGTTACCTACAAAGGAGTTTCCATAAGAATGTCAGCTGATTTCTCAAAAGAGACCTTGCAGGCAAGAAGGGGATGGACAGAAGCATTCCAAGTCATGAAAGGCAAGGACCTACATCCAAGATTGCTCTATCCAGCAAAGCTTTCATCTAGAATGGAAGGGCAGATAAAGTGCTTCTCAGATAAGGCCAAGTTAAAGGAGTTCATCATCACCAAGCCCTTATTATATGAAGTATTAAAGGGACTTATCTAAGAAAAAGAAGATAAAAAACATGTATAGTAAAATGACAGCAAATTCACAATTATTAACAACCACACCGAAAAAAAAACAAAACAAAAACAAACTAAGCAAACAACTAGAACAGGAACAGAATCACAGAAATGGAGATTACATGGAGGGTTAGCAACAGGGGAATAGGAGGAGGAGAGAAGGGTAAAAGGTACGGAGAAAAAGTAGCTTAGATGGTAGGTAGAAAATAGACAGGGTGAGAGCAAGAACAGTATGGGAAATGTAGAAGCTAAAGAACTTATGACACATGGACATGAACTAAAAGGAGGAGAATGTGGGTGGGAGAGGGTATGCAGGGTGGAGGGAAATGAAGGGGGGGTAATGGGACAACTGTAATAGCATAATCAATAAAATATATTTTAAAAAATGGGGTGGAGCCAGATAGTATACAGAAATGGTAATGAAGAAGAAAAAAGTTGAATGAGCCAAGGAAGTCTGCATATTCCCAAGAACTAACAATTTAGGAATATTCAAGGTCTGAAAGAATTTTTGACCTGGTTTGAACTGATAAGTTATAACCAAACAGAGCACCAGCTATTTTTGACTGGTACACTGTTAGGAGCACACCCTCTGTGTATCTCTGCTCTTTGCTCCAGGCTGTCCTTCAGTGGTAGCTGCCCTAAATCTGAGCTTTAAGTAGAGCTCCTAAAGTGCCAGCATTTAATATGCTGGAATTTTAATATGGGGACTAAGAGTAAAGAGGGGTGGGGTGGGGAGGGATGGTCTTGAGTGAGCCTTTGACAAACAGGGAATCAGTGAAGAGAATTTCTAAGGTGCTGTGGAGCCCAGATATAGGAGCCTCAATCCATACAATATATTTCAGCTAACATAAAGAGGAAAAGCCACTAAATAAATTTTTATACTATACCAAGCCAATGTTTTTTCCCTTTTTGGTGTTATTATCATCATGGTCATCATTGTGGGTTTAATTTGTAACCTGATGATGTTCAATGTCTCTCACTTTCTGAGGCCACACTTTTTTTTCACACCCTAAAATAACTCAAACAAACCCTTTTTCTATATGTCTTCTGGTGATTCCATGCCTTCACAAATACTTGCAAAAATTCTCCATAATTGGTTCTTTCTTGGAGACTCTTTTCTCTAAAGTCCTGAATCAGGCTGAATTTTTGTTGCTGTCCCATGGTCCCTGTTGTCTCTCCACCCCACCATTCCACCCATTTCCCCAAAGCCCCAATAACCTAGGCTGTTGTGTGCAAAATGTTGTGCAAAAGTTTTAGTATTAATATAGAGGCACAGCATAGCAGAAAACAACTCAAAATAAAATAGATAACATCAAATTAAATTTTTTACATCCTCAGTGTCTTTGATCATTTCTGCTTCAATGTCATTATTTCTCCTAAGTCTATCTTTTAAAATAAAGGTGCAGTTGCCCAATCTCCCAATTCAAACACTTCCCCAGATCTTCTCTCTGAGTCCCTAAGTCACTTCTTAAGCCACTAGGAAATACCCAAATTCTGGCTACTTTCTATTTTTTTAACTAGACTAACTGGAGGAATTCACTTAGCTTTTTCAATCACTATGTTTTATCAAGATACTTCCTTAAAGTACCTTGAAAAAATCCTCTTGTGAAAGAGTATTGTTTTTGTTTGAATGGCCTTCTGGAATAGTAGATTTCAGATTATTTTAACCCTAGATTCTTATCAGTAAAAAACCATGTATACATCCCCATTAAATATATATTTATTCATACTTTATACTTATACACTGCTGATAGCTCATTTATGAAGTATAGTTACTTTATGTAGGTAAAGTATTTTACATTATAAGTATAATATACTTTATTATAGAAAATAAATAGAAATAAATTTATAGTATTCTTTTTGCACCCCACAAAATTATTTTGCCCACTCTCTGAAGACTACTACTCTAAAGCAAATGATCGACATAAAAAAATGTCCTCTGCTATAGGTGTATGACATTGACCTTACAGTATGGTGTACTTTAGGTCCTGCATCATTTGTCCCTAAGGAGGTATGACTTCTATCTCCTTTTCAAGTAATCTATTTGATATTGTTGCCTCATGAGCCCAGGGGAAATTCGTGTGGAAATGGAAACTCAAAGGCCAGTTTTAAGGTACACGTACATTTGTAATTATGGGTGGACTATTTTCAGTTCTCTCCAAAATCTAGAATGAGTTGGATTCTTTAAAGATTTTATTTATTTATTTTTAGAGAAAGAGGAAGGGAGGAAGAGAGGGAGAGAAACATCAATGTGTGGTTGCTTCTCACATGCCCCCTACTGGGGACCTGGCCTGCACCCCAGGCATGTGCCCTGGCTGAGAATTGAACCAGCAACCCTCAGAAGAATGAGTTGCATTTTTGATAAGAATGTGATAAAGCCAAGTCAGAATCTCCTGCTAGACTCTTTGGTGCTCTGGCACAAAACTGTCTCTTCTGAAATGAAAGCCTCTAGCCTTGTTCACTGGGGGTGGAAAGAGGCACTGAGTCCTTTTTATGGATGCCTAAAAGGTCCTGTTTACTTCTTGACCTAGCATCCTAATTATATTACTGTTAATAACTCCACCTCCATTCCCCACCCTGTTATTTGTTTGAATATGTTAATAGTTATGAAATCCTTTCATTTATAAGAGGGAGGAGAGGAAGTCTGTGTTAGGGTAGCCCAAGAAAATGGAGAGGAGGGGACTGTTTCTCTTTCTACTCTGTCTAAAGGAATGGATTTGAGTTCCTGTGGAATATCAGCCAGTTTCTTTGCAGGAAACAGAATGCAACTCAAATAGAGAAACTGAAGAGGCCTTAGTGAAGGTGCTGTCCCCAAAAGCATGAGCAGAAATGAGAAAGCCAATAAAGGGTATTGATATAAGCAGAGACTAGCATCAGCACATCCAGGCCTGAAAAACCAAAGGGAGACAATAGCCTTAATAGAACCTACAGTTCACCTGGTAGGAGCTGTAGCCTGGAAAAGCTGCAGTCCATGCTAGAACTGTGATGACTCAGTAGGGGAGGAACAGAGAACGTATACTTCAACCTCACTCCTCTCTCAGGATAGAATCTCTGGCTGGTAACTCCCAAGAGCCAAATCCAACCAGTAGCCCATTAACAACAAATACCCATAGCTTAGTGCATCAGCGTCAGGCTCCTGGTGCTCAGAGCAGGGCCAGATGTAGAAAGCAGCAAATAGAACAACAAATAGGGTTAGAAAAGGGAGAGTCAGTAACATGCAGAAGTTTTTACCAAGAAACTCAAGAGACTCTAGAATGAAATGAACACCAGAGCTAACAGAACTATGAAAGACAGAGCTTGTGAGACTCTGGGCTAAAGCAAACTGCCTTGCAGGTCAGCTGAGGAGGCACAGCTTGAATTCAGAGAGGGGACAATTTACTCTGTCTGTCCTTGGAACCCAAGGACTGTAAACACTGGAAGAATCAGAGAATCTGGGGCATGGACATTAGAGATATTGTGCCATCTTGTGGGAGAGATTTTGCCAACCAGCAGCATGAGCAAAAGAGGAAGGATGGGGCAGATCTATGTGGTGGCTATAGCTGATGGTCCAGTCTGTGAACTCACAGGAGGAAGGCTTCCTGACCCACAGGTCTGTGGGCCTGCAGCAATCATAACTGGGTTAATGAAAATATACTTGACATTTTTATATAACCAAAAGCTAGTGATGTCTGGGATATTTTGTGTTACACATTATATTAGTCAAGATTCTCTAGAGAAACAGAACCAATTATATATATTTACATATAAGAGAGATTGATTATGAGGAATTATGGAGGCTGAGAAATCTTACCATCTTCTCTCTGCCAGGTGGAGACCCAGGGAAATCAGTGGTTAATTCAGTCCATGTCCAGAGGCCTGAGAACCAGGGGAGCTGAGGTATAAATTCCATTCCAAGGGCAGGAGAAGATGAGATGAGCAGCAAGGCATGAGAATGGGGCAAATTCCTCCTTTCTTCCTCCCTTTGTTCTAGTCAGGCCTTCTACAGATTGGATAATGCCCACCCACATTGGGGAGGGCATTCTGCTTTACTCAGTCCACTGTTTCAAATTCTAATCTCATCTGGAAATACCCTCACAGACAAACCCAAGAAATAACGTTTAATCTGGGCACTCACATGGCCAGTGAATTCAACACATTAATCATCACACACGTTTAATGTATTTGTTTAGTTTAAGTGAGTAACTTGTGTGGATGTCTTAGAACCAACCACACATTTAAGTGAGAGAGAACACCTGGTGTTAAAGTAACACAGATTGGCCCAAAAGATATTGGGTCAAAGGAGAGCACTTTCCCTTATGGAGAGTACTTCCACAAGATGGATAAAAATAATACTCAATTTATTGAAAATATGCTACATACTGGGCACTGTTATTTGTACTTTATATAATACCATTTAATATTCATATCAACTCTCTGAAGAAGGTTCTATTATTCCCATTCTACATAGGAGGAAGCTGAATGTCAGGGAGATACAGGGCCAGTCTCCTAGAAGGAAAGGGTCCTCAGGTGCATGCTCTGGACTAATGGGTGGCTATTGAAATGTGGCTACTCAGAATTAGAATGTGCTATAATCATTAAACACAAACAAGATTTTAAAGAACTTATGAATAAAAAATGCAAAATATCTCATAATTTTATATTGATTACTTTTTATAATAATAATATTGTGACTAGAATTAGTTAAATAGTCTTGACTGGTGTGGCTCAATGGAATGAGTGCTGACCTGCAAACCAAAGTGTCACCAGTTCGATTCCCAGTTAGAGCACATACCTGGGTTGCAGGCTGAGTTCCCAGTAGGGGTGTGAGAGGCAACCACACATTGGTGTTTCTCTCCCTCTCTTTCTCCCTTCCACTTTCTCCAATAATAAATAAAGAAAATCTTTTAAAAGAGAATTAGTTAAGTAAATTATATTATTTAATTTTACCTCTTTCATTTTAATTTTTAATATGGCAACCAGAAAGTTTTAAATTACATATGTGTCTCATATTTGCAACTTGCTTTACATTTCTATTGAACAACACTAATCTAGAATTTTATTTGTAGTGAGCCATTAACTACTATAATTGCCTATTGTTACATAACAAATTACCCCCAAAATCTAGTGGCTTAAAACAATCATTTCATTATATCTCTTAATTGTGTGGGCCAAGTGTTCAGGCAAAATTGGGTGAGCAATCTCTCTTACACAAGATCATGTGGACTGGAATCACTTGGTGGTATCCATGTAGCAGCTGGGCTGATTTGGAGTGCCTAAGGACCTTCATTTATACGCCAGGTGCTTTGAGTGGAAAGCTGAGTTTATCTAGGCTTATCTTCCCTTCCTCTCTGTGTAGCCCCAGACATCTCCAGGTTTTCTCTCCTGCAGAGAAGTTGGACTTCTTAACCTTTCAGGCTCAAAAGTGAATGTTTCAGGGACAGGAAATGAAAGTTACCAGTCTCCTAAGTTCTGCTCCTAGAAATTGGCTGTGCCACCTCTATGTTCTATTGGTTGGAGTTGTCACAAATTCCACTAATAGTGAGGGGTTTGGGAATAGAAATTCCACCTCTCATTGGAGCCATGTTAAGGAATCTCTGCCCTTTAAGTAGATCTATTATATCTACTTAATCTAGTGCAGTGGTTCTCAGACTTTAGCTCACAGCAGGATCACCTGGGAGGTTTGTTAAAATACATGATCATGTCCTGGTTCAGTTGCTCAGTTGTTTGGAACATTGTCCCATACACCAAAAGTTTGAGGGTTTGATCTCTGTTCAGGGCATATACATAGGTTGAAGGTTTGATCCCCAGCCAGTGTATGTGCCAGAGGCAATCAGTCGATATTTCTTTCTCACATTAATATTTCTTTCTCTTTCCATCCTACCCTTCCACTCTCTCTAAAATCAATAAACGTATCCTTGGATGAGAATTAAAAAAATATATTATCATTCTTCCCAGGTGTTGCTGCTGGTGGTGGTCTGAGAACTATGCTTGGAGAACCAGTGATTCTGTCCACTCTGTTCTTGAGATCTTTACCCTAAACTACCCCAGTGTATTTCCTTGTACTATCATATAAGTCCATTTATATATTTAGAGATAGAAGTAAATCTTCTACAATACTGGACAATTCTTATTGACTCAGAGAACAGTCAAGGACATGTTTGTTATGGTGAGGAACTGGAGCAGACAAGAACTGCAAGTGGATTGTAAATATCAGACACATGTACCTTATGTGGCAGCATTTCACAGGTACAAATAAATTGCTTACTGTATTTGTTATCTATTGCTGCAAAACACATTATTCTAAAATTTACTGGCTTATAACAACAAGTATTTATTATATCCTAATTTTATGGCAGGAATCTAGGAGCAGATCAGCCAAGTGGTTCTGGCTCTGGCTCTTTCACAAGGCTGCAGTCAGTGTCAGCCAGGGCTGCAAGCATCTCAAGATTCAACTGAGAGAGGATCTTCTCCTGAACTCACTCTATCTCTACTAACATGTCTCAGAAAATCCACTTCCAAGCTCACTCGCATGGCTGTTATAATGTCTCACTTTCTTGCCATGTGTGCTGTCTCATGACATGACACCCAGTTTTCTTCACATTGAAGTAATCCAAGAAAGAGTAAGAAAGAGTGCCCAAGATGGAAGTCACAGTCTTTTTGTAACCTAACATTGGTAGTGATATCCCAATGCTCTGCCCTATTTTATTTATAATAAGTCGATAAAAGGGAGCAGTTTACACAGGGGCAGGAATGTTATTAGTAGGCAGGAATCTTCAGAGGCCTTTTTATCTCTGATACCCATCATATTAAAAGAAACTCAAGGAACACAATGTTTTAGTAAACTGAGTATGACTATATCCTAACTATAACTAATCACAATTGGTCTTGGGGTTACTATTACATCCAAGTAACATGTCCCTGTGGGGTCAGAAAAATAATTTCTCCCACCTTTCTAAATTCTTCTGTCAGAATTAATAATTGAATTAATGTTAAGACAGATTAGCAGGAGAAAAACAAATTAAAGTTTAATACTGTAACATGTATACTTCCTGTGGAGACTCAGAAAAACTGAGTAATTTGCCAAAATGGCAGAAGCCATCACTTTAAATAGCACCTTCAGCTGAAAACAAAAGAAGATGCTGGGTATTGGAGAATCAGTTATAAGAAGCTTCAAGTAAGTTTTATATTTCAGAAGCTAAATTGACAGATTACTCCATACTTTATTTAACCAGTCTCAGTCTTGAGAACTGGTCAGTTTAGTTAAACACTTGTGTCTCATTTCAGAAGGCAGGCTTGCAGGTAGGTGGGTTCCAAAAATTAGGCCTATATTATGAAAGAATTAGGTAATTAGTAAGAGACATGTCTATGGAAACAAATAAATACCAAAAGTTAGTGATTAGAACAAATTATAATCCCAGTTTCTCAGTTCTGAAAGAAGGCAGTTGAGAAGATTTATGGATGTCAGGGTCAAACATCTTTTGCAGTTTGAAAGTGGTGATTTTTCTTCAACAAGCACAAGGATTATCCATGTATGAGCTGTTGTAGTGATTTATCTAAAGTGTATATCAAGTTGCCTAGAGGGAGTTCTCAGGACTTTGGGAAAAGGGAAAGTTTTAGTTTCCAATCATTCCAAATCAAAGGATGAAGAAAACTAGAAAAATTAGTTCAGAGAATGCAACCAAATATTGGGGGATCTGGAATAATTCTGGATCCAGTCTAGTTCAGAGGTAGAAAACAAAACCTAAAAGACTAGAATCTAATATCCATTAGTATGTATTATAGTTTCTAATGAAACATAATTTTTTGCTCTAAAACCACTCTCATTTTTACCAAAGGTAACCAAAGTAAGACTAATTTATTTGCAAAATAAACTTGGCCTGATTATAAGAGTACAAGAATAGCATGTGAGCATATAGGCTCTGTTAGAACTGTTCTGGTGGAATTTTTCATAAGTAATTTCCAGACTGAACTTTTAACAGCCTCTCAAGGCTGAGGCCAAGCTGAGGACTTACCATTACATTAGACTGCACCTGCAATACCTATAGATTGGGGTTACTTCCTTTCTTCTGAGGTTCCCCAAATGTCCCAAGGTTCCTGAACCTTCCAGGAAGTGACCTTCCTTACTCACCTTGTAAGATTGCTGGGAAACCTGTAAAAAAGTATCAGGTTGATTTTTCCAAGGGGCTTTTTATTGGTTTACATAGTTAATCTAGTTCCTTAAAACTATCTGGGCATATCTGAGTTTAAGCAACTCTCTTTCAAATATGACATTCTAGCCAAAGCCTGATCAATATAACCAGTTTCCAACTGTGTCCTGTTGTAAGGAGAACAGATTACTATTGAATGTATACAAATAACAACATTGTCGTGAAAATAAGAATGTTCACTGAGAGTGTCCAAATTCTGGAGGGATAGTAGAGAAAAAAAGATAAATGTTCTTCAGTTCTTTCCATTCCACATAATTAAGACTTGTTCTTTTTAATTCAGTTTTTTTTATTAGTTCTGTGACCATGCCTGATTATTGAGGGTGATAGAGACAGTGATCATTCCAAGAAGTTTTCAAGGCCTTCATCAGAGCTTGTACGATTTGCTCAATGAAGTGCTGCCTCAATCACCAGAGATTGTGGAAAGTATACCCCAAGTGGAAAACAAAATTTCTAACAGGTTGTTTGTTGGTTTTTTGTTTTTTGGCATTTTTTTGGCCACTGTATTGGTATCAGCTTTGCAGCAGGTGATTACTTCAACCCATGTGGAAAATGCACATACAACAACAGTGTGTATTTATAACCCATACGAAGTGGCAATTGAATGAAGTCCAGCTTAAATGCAGTATGGTAAATGAAAGAATGCAAAAATTAAAAATGGAGTTTTCCAGGGAGCTAGAAAAAAAATCAAGCAGCCATCTTGGGTTTCCCATTATCCCAACCACTTATTTAACTTATAGCCATTTTTTAACCATACAATATATCATAGAAATTTATCATCACTTATTATACAATGATTCCCATGCAACTTAACCTACCAAATAGGCCTAATTAGTTTAATGTCTCTTGTATAAGAAAAGAAAAAAAACTCTTTGAAATGTTGAAGGATGAGATGCCATCCAAGATGACAGCACAGATAAATGTAGTACTCACCTCTGCCCACACCTGCATCAGATTACAGAACATCACTCAGAACTACCTGAAATCTGGCTGAATGGAAGTCCACCTCCACAAGTGACACACTCAAAAGGCAGACTCAGCAGGCACCAGAGTCCCTCTGGAGTAAGTCCTGCTCTGTGGGTGGGCCCCTGCACAGCCGGTTTTCCATGGTGGTTGGAGGTTGGAGTTTGTAGCCAGCCCTTCCAGTAAATTGGCCTGGGGGCAAATCCTTTCCATTGATATGCCAATAGTAATCAAGTCTCAACTACAAGAGGAGATATACACAGCCTTCCCTGGGGGACACCTCAAGTGCCCAGTTTGGGTGATTGGGGAAGCTATGACAGTGGACCCCACAGAACACCTACTAAAGAAGGCCACTCTACCAAGCCTGTGAGATGTAGCAACTCTACCTAATACATAGAAACAAACACAGGGAGACTGAAAAGGAGAGGAGACAAAGAAACAGGTGCCAAATGAAAGAACAGGACAAAACTCTAGGAAAAGAACTTAACAAAATGGAGGCAAGCAATATACTAAATGTACAATTCAAAACACTGGTTATAAGGATGCTCAATGAACTTAGGGGAAGAGTAGATGAAGTTAGTGAGAACTTCCACAAAGAGATAGGAAACATAAAAGTAGAATTGGAAAACATAAAAAGGAACCAGTCAAAATTAAAAATACACTAACTGAAATGAGGAATATATTATAGGGAATCAACAGTAGAGTTGAGTAGATGAAGGAGAGAATCAAATCAGAGATTGAGGAGGTGAGGAAGCTGAAAACACCAAATAAGAACAGCAAAAAGAATCCAAAAAGGTAAGGACAGTTTAAAGAGTCTCTGGGGCAATTTCAATCATATCAACATTTACACTATGGGGGTACCAGAAGGAGAAGAGAGGGAGAAAGAAATTGAAAACTTATTTTTAAAAACAAGGACAGAAAATTTCCCTAACTTGAAGAAGGAAAAAGATATACAAGTCAAGAAAGCACTGAGTCCCAAACAAGAAGAATGCAAAGAGGCACACACTAAGACACATCATAATTCAAATGCCAAAGTTAAGACAGATAATCTTAAAAGAAGCAAGAGAGACCTCTTGCTTTTGAGATTGGTTACAGCCTATTTTAAAGGTGGTTAACCTAGATGCACAAAACAATAGACAGGGTTTGATGAAGAAAAAGACAAACCTTTCACTAAAAAGTTATATGCCTGGGCCATGACTACTCACCATGACCTGCCCAGTTAGGAACTCAGTAGGCTGTAACAGAGTAAAAGGCTCAGTCTCTATGACTCCATCTTGGTTTAGCCTGCATTGTTACCATGGCCTTCAGATTAATAGCTTCTGCTTAGTCTGGCACATAGATATGCTAATCATTAAAGGAATTCTTATTGCAGCTTGAGTTTTACAAAAAAAGCCAGTCCCATTTTCCCTTTTCTTGCCATAAAAGAAGCCTAAACTCTGTACTTACCAATACTTCAGATGAATTTGAGGTACAACTAGGGCTCCCATCTTCTCAGTTGGTACCTTCTCAATAAAAACACATTTCTTTAGTCTAAACACAGACATTTTGAGTTTTGGCCTTTTGGACCATCAGGCATATGGACTTAGGAGCCACAATGAGGTTACTTTTCCACAGAACCCCCTCTTTTCTCATTCACCTGGCTTCACAAATATTTATTCCTGCCAATATAAATTTAGCTTACCAATTTTTATACCACTGAACGCTGCAGACATAGATCAGAGATGCTGACAGGGTAAGAATGCTTACCTCTTCCAGCTTTTTGTCAGACATCACAAATCTCTTAGCTGTAGCAGTTACTGGACAGCAAGCAGTACACCAGCCAGTGAACTCTCCTGGCTAGTTGCCAAAACTGTCAGGGTCAAGAAGATGGTGGCAAAGTAGGTGGGAGTGGAGCCCAGTTCTCCTTGTGCCCAGCTGGAACACCTAGCAGATATTCTGAGGAACGGAGTGAACAACCAATGGAATCCCAGCTTGCATGAAGTTTGGAGGCAAAAAAATTGCAGAGGACATTGAAAAACAGACATTGAGGAGAATGTGCTGGGATGGTAAGGTCCCTGGGATCTGTGCTGGGATCAAGGCTGCCGTGGCCTCCTGCAGGATAATGGGAGGAGAGTTAGAGCACCAGCTCCCTCCCCTACCAGAGCAGGGAGGGCAGCCTGGCCTTAGGAGGGACCTAGGTGCTGAAAATCACTGGGGGGAAGTAGAGAAGAAGTGGGAGACTCACAGAGGCAGTACACACCCACTGGGATGCTGGCACCAGAGAAATTGGGGTGCTGGTAACACCTGGAGAAGGGAGGATTTGGGCCATTTTGGAACCTAACTTGGATAGTCTCTGGACTAGTACAAAAAGCAGGGCTGTGTGGTGAGCTTAAGAATGGCAGGCAACTGCTTTGTAAGGGACTCTCCAGTAGTGGCTGGTGTGCCCCGAGGTTGATTTCAGTTTGGATCACCCAGTGAGGGTGGAGGGGAACTGTATACCCTGCTAGTCTTGCACAGTGAGCCCAAAGCCAGTAGCTGAGCTGAACCTTGCACCCTGCACATCTTAGAACATGTCTGGCACTGCGTACATGCAGAGTGAGTGGAGGAGGGGAAACATGAGCCCTGCTGCTCTGGCACTGCATGCACAAAGACAGCAGTAAACCTTTTGACCCAGAAATTCCACTGCTGGGATTATACCCTCAGAATCCTTATACACCAGTCCAAAAGAACCTATGCACCCCAATGTTCATAGCAGCACAATTTACAATAGCCAAGTGCTGGAAGCAACCTAGGTGTCCTTCAGTAAATGAATGGATAAAAACACTATGGTATATTTACAGGATGGAATTCTATGCAGCAGAAAGAAAGAAAGAAGGAGCTCCAACCCTTTGCAACAGCATGGATAGAGCTGGGAAGCATTATGCTAAGCGAAATAAGCCAGGCAGTGAAAGACAAATACTGTATGATCTCACCTTTAACAGGAACCTAAACAACAAAATGAACAAACCAGCAAAATATAGCCAAAGACACTGAAATAGAGAACAGGCTGACCGTGACCAGAGGGGAGAGGGGAGGGAATTTCAGGGGAGAATGGAAAGGGTTTACAGGAATATAAAGGATACATGGACAAAAACTAGGGGGGAATGGGAGAGAGGTGGAGAGGGATGGGTGGGTGGGCTGGGATGGGAGTAAAGGACAGAATACTGTATTTGAACAATGACTAAAATAAAATTAGGGGGGAAATGGACAGTAGTAGGAGGAATTGTGCATCCCACTTGTCTTGGGCTCCCCCCACCCCAAGAAATTGACTCACACTATGAGCAGCTGAGTGGATAATTTGAGCCTGGCAGCTCATGGAAGACCTAGGCGGGAGGCTGGGAAACTGTGAATAGTGTGACCCAAACCTGATCCCCATCATCTCAGAACCAAAGGAAGGGGGAAAAGTGAAGCCCAGGCCCCACTTCCTGTAGTAGCTAGGAAGACCAGCATAACTCAATGAACAAGTTCAAAGTCAGCAGGAGGTTTATTATTATCTTTTTTTTTCTTTTTGGATTCTCTCTCTTTCCACCCACCCCTTTTTTTGTTTTCTCTTTTTTTCTTCATCCAAGTGAGACAATAAGACATGAGTTACAAAGGGTCCAGAGACAGATCAAAAGGGGAAGCACAAGGCTAACCCTAAAAACTGAGAAACTGAGACAAATGTTACTTTGCTATCCCACAGAGCTGGCATTTTATTGTGTATGTGTATGATTATTAACATGCAATTATTATTTACCACTTTTATTTTATTAGCATTTTTTATTTCTCTTCCTTATGTTTAGTTTTCCTCGATTTATTTCCCTGTTTAATTGTATTGCTTGACTGCTTTCTCTTATTCTCTCTCTGTATTGTATTTTAATTTTTCTTCTTTCACTTCACCCATGTTCCAATAACACCCAACTCTTGATCAGGTACTCTCTATACTGTTTATCCAAGTCATTTATTTCTTGTCATATTATTGTTGTTCCAGTACTATTGTAAATAATTGTTTTTCCATACAATTGTACATACTACACAGCAACCCTGGAGGATCTTAGCCTACTTCACTTTAACCCTGAGCATTAGTATTGTTGTGATTAACTCTATTCTCTCTCACACTACATCTATTTTCTATACTTTAATCAAACTGTATGTCATCATCTAACCTTGCACAAACACTCTGTTTTCTGGATTCAGCTCACAATCATCCTCCTCTTTAACAAGAGTCTTATCTTCCTTTCACCATTTATAAAAAGTGGCTAATTAGATGAAATATCATAGTTAACTCTATATTTATCCAAAGAATCTCCTATTTCTTCTCTACTTGCTGGTATTTTAAACCCCATAAAATACTCTCTTGCTGTTTTAATCCATTTTGCATACCCCCTGCCACTGAGAAAATACAAGAAAAGGTGGGAGCTGCCAATATCAATATATCTGCTGAAGGAGAAAAACCACCAATAAAGGAACCACCCAAAAGTACAACTCAAGTACAACAAGGGAGCCCACACAAACAGAAAAAAGGGCAAACCTAGAGCATCCAGTAAAGGATATCAGAGACCATACCACTGAACATCATAGAATTTCTACCATAGAAGTTCACCCTACAAAGACAGCTAAAAAAGCAAAACATCAGGAAGCACAAAAACAAACAAAAAGAGTCATCTAATGTGGTCAGACAAAAAAAGAACATGCAATCAAAAGGAATGGAAGACTCAGCACTAAAAGAGCTAAAGGAAATGGAGGTATCCAAACTATCAGATATAGAATTCAAACTAATGGTTATAAAGATGTTCAAGAAGCTCACAGACAACTACAAGGAACTGACTCAAGAAGCTCACAGACAACTACAAGGAACTGACTGAGACAACTACAAGGAACTAACTACATCAGCATGAAAAAGGAAGTAGAAACTGTAAACTAAAACCAAGAAGAAATGAACAATAAAATCTAGAAATAAAAAAACACATTAGAAGAAATTACAAGCAGGTTGAATAAAGCAGAGGGTCAAATCAGAGAGTTGGAGGACAAGGTAGAAAAAAACTCCCAGATAGAGCAAGAGAAAGAAAAGAGACAGGGTAAAAGGATGAAGAGGGGTTAAGGGAACTGCAAGACAACATGAAACGTAACAATATCTGTGTAATAAGGATACCAAAAGGAGAAGAGGAAGAGCAAGGGATAGAAAACCTGTTTGAAAATGTAATAATGGAAAACTTCCCTAATTTGATGAGAGAAAAAGTCACACAAATCCAGGAAACACAGAGAGTCCCAATCAAGAGGAACCAAAAGAGGCCCACTTGAAGACATATCATAATTAAAATGGCAAAATTCCAAGACAAGGAGAGAATCTTAAAGGCAGCAAGGGAGAAAAGGGAAGTAACATACAAGAGAGCCCCAATAAGTCTAGTAGCTGATTTCTCAATGGAAACACTCTAAGCCAGAAGACAATGGCAAGAAATACTCCAAGTAATGAAAGCCAGAGGCTTGCAACCAAGATTACTCTACCCAGGAAGGCTCTCAATTAAAATGGAAGGCCAAATAAGGAGCTTCCCAGACAAAAGAATTGTAAAAGAATACACCTCCTCCAAACCAGCTCTGCAAGAGATGCTAAAGAGACTGTTTTAAGAAAAGGAAGGGAGAGAGTGAGAGAGAGAGGAACACAGGTATGAAAAAATGGAAATGAATAAGTACCTATCAATAATAACCTTAAATGTAAATGGATTAAATGCTTCAATCAAAAGACATAGAGTAGTCAAATGGATAAGAAAATATGAGATCACATATATGCTGCCCACAAGAGTTCCACCTCAGAACAAAAACCCTACACAGACTGAAAGTGAAAGGCTGGAAACAAATATTCCAAGCAAACTACAGGGAAAAAAAGCCAAGGTAGCAATACTCATATCAGACAAAATAGACTTCAAGAAAAGAGCCACAAAAAGAGACCCAGAAGGTCACTTCATAATACTCAAGGGAAGAATCCATCAAGAAGACATCAACATAGTAAATATATATGCATTCAACATAGGAGAACCCAAATACATAAAGAAAATATTGAAGAACTACAAGAAAGATATTGACAGCAACACATTTAGAGTAGGGAATTTTAACACCCCACTCTCAAAAATGGACAGATCTTCCAAACAAAATATCAACAAAGATATTGTGGCATTGAACAATACCCTAGATGAAATGGACTTAACTGATGCATGTAGAGCCTTTCATCCCAAAGAAGCAAAATACACATTCTTTTTGAGTACACATGAAACAGTTTCAAAGATAGAGCACATCATAGGACACAAAAGAAGCCTCGACAAATTCAAGAAAATTGAAATCATATCAAACATTATTCCAACCACAAGGGACTGAAACTAGAAACCACCTCCAAGGAAAAAAAAACAAAATGTTCAAACCTATGGAGATTGAATAGCATGCTATTAAACAATGAATGGGCCAAGAATGAGATCAAGGAGGAAATCAAAAAGTTCCTGGAAACAAATGCAAATGAACTCAAAACAATCCAAAACTTATGGGACACAGCAAAGGCAGTCTTGAGAGGGAAATTCATAGTGATACAGGCCTACCTAAAAAAATAGAAACATTTCAAATAAACAACCTAACCCTACACCTTACAAGAACTTGAGGAACAACAACAAAGACAGCCCAGAGCAAGTAGAAGGAAGAAAATAACCAAGATCAGAGCAGAATTAAATGACACAGAGACTAAAAGCAGAATTCTAAGGATCAATAAATCCAGGATCTGGTTCTTTGAAAAGATAAACAAAATTGACAAGCCTTTAAGCAGGCTCATCAAGAAAAAAAGAGACAGGATCCAAATAAACACAACCAGAAGTGAAAGAGGAAAGATTACAACTGACACCACAGAAATACAAAGAATTGTAAGAAATTACTATAAAGAACTGTATGCCAAGAAATTTGAAAACCTAGATGAAATGGACAAATTTCTAGAAAAATATAAACTTCCAAAACTCAATGAAAAAGATGCAGAAAGCCTGAACAGACCAATAACAGCAGATGAAATTGAAGCAGTCATCAAAAAATTCCTAATACACACAAGCCCTGGACCAGATGGTTTCACAGGAGAATTCTACAAAGCATTGAAGGGAGAGCTAACCCTTATCTTTCACAGACTATTCCAAAAACCCAAGAAGGTGGAAGGCTTCCAAACTCTTTTTATGAAAACAGCATCATCCTAATCCCAAAACCAGATAAAGATACAACAAAGAAAGAAAACTTCAGGCCCCAATATCGCTGAGGAACATAGATGCTAAAATCCTAAAAAAATATTGGCAAACCACATCCATCAATACATTAAAAACATCATACACCACTACCAGGTGGGATTCATACCAGGGATACAAGGATGGTACAACAGTCACAGAACAATAAACATAATACATCACATAAACAAAAGCAAAGATAAAATCACACGATCATATCAATAGATGCAGAAAAATCATTTGATAAGGTACAGCACCAATTTATGTTAAAACATTCAGCAAAGTGGGAATAGAGGGAACACCCTTCAACATAATAAAGGCCACAAATGAGAGACCTACTGCCAACATCATAGTCAATGGACAAAAACTAAAAACATTCTCACTAAGATCAGGAACAAGACAAGGTTGTCCAATATCACCACTCCTATTCTACATAGTATTGGAAGTCCTAGCCACAGCAATCAAACAAGAAAAAGAAATAAAAGGTATCAAAATTGGAAAAGAGGAAACAAAACTGTCATTGTTTGCAGATGACATGATAGTGTACATAGAAAACCCTATAGACTCCACCAAAAGTCAATATCTAGAAATAAAAGGCATTTTTTGTATACCAACAATGAAATATCAGAAACAGAAATCAGGGAAAAAATCCCATTTGATATAGCAACAAGAAAAATAAAACAACTAGGAATAAACCTAACCAAAAAGGTACAATACCTGTACTCAGAAAACTACACAACACTGAAGAAAGAATTAAGGAAGACAGAAACAAATGGAAACATATACCATGTTTGTGGGTCGGAAGAATTAACATCATCAAAATGTCCATACTACCCAAAGCAATTTATAGATTCAATTCAATCCCTATTAAAGTACCAATGGCACACTTCACAGATATAGACCAAACACTTCAAAAATTCATATGGAAGCATAAACAACTCTGAATAGCTGCAACAATTTTGAGGAAGAAGAGCAAACTAGGAGGAATCACAATACCTGATATCAAAATGTATTACGAGGTTACTGTAATCAAAACAGCCCGGTATTGGCATAAGAACAGACACATGGACCAAGGGAACCGGATAGAGAGCCCACAAATAAACCCAAGTCTCTATGGTTAATTAATATTTGACAAAGGGGGCAGCAGCATAAAATGTACCAAAGATAGCCTCTTCAGCAAGTGGTGTTGGGAGAACTGGACAGCTACCTGCAAAAAAATGAAACTCGACCACCAACTTACACCATATACAAAAATAAATTCAAGGTGGATAAAAGATGTAAATATAAGTCTTGACACCATTGAAGTCCTAGAGGAGAACATAGGCAGGAAAATCTCAGATATGCTTCCAGCAATGTTTTCACTGATATGTCCCCTAGAGCAAAGGATATGAAGGAAAGAATAAACAAATGGGATCTCATCAAAATAAAAAGCTCCTGCACAGCTAAAAAGAACAGCATTAAAATGAAAAGAGAACCAACCATATGGGAAAACATATTTGCCAATGACACCTCAGACAAGGGTTTGATCTCCAAAATATATAAAGAACTCACAAGACTCCACTCTAAGAAAACAAGCAATCCAATTAAAAAACGGGCAAAGGACTTGAACAGACACTTCTCCAAGGAGAACATACAGAGGGTCCAGAGACTTGTGAAAGCATGGTCAGTATCACTAACCATCAGAGAGATGCAAATTAAAACCACAATGAGATGCCACTTCACACCAGTCAGAATGGCCATCATAAACAAAGCAACAAACAACAAGTGTTGGAGAGGTTGCAGAGAAAAGGGAATCCTAGTGCACTGTTGGTTGGATTGGAGACTGGTGTAACCACTATGGAAAACACTATGGAATTTTCTCAGAAAACTAAAAATGGATCTGCCTCTTGACCCAGCAATTCCACTGCTGGGATTATATCCTAAGAACCCTGAAACACCAATCCAAAAGAACTTATGTGCCCCAATGTTCATAGCAGCACAATTTACAATAGCCAAGTGCTGGAAGCAACCCAAGTGCGCATTAGAAAATAAATGGGTAAAAAAACTATGGTACATCTACACAGTGGACTTCTACACAGCAGAAAGAAAGAAGGAGCTCCTATCCTTTTCAACAGCATGGACGGAACTGGAGAGTGTTATGCTAAGTGAAATAAGCCAGGCAATGAAAGACAAATACCATATGATCTCACCATTAACAGGAACCTAATCAACAAAACGAACAAGCAAGCAAAGTGTAGCCAAAGACATTGGAATTGAGAACAGACTGACAGTGATCAAAGGGGAAAGGGGAGGGGATAAAGGGGAAAAAGGGTGAAGGCTTTACAGGAACAATTATAAAGAACATATGGACAACAACAGAGGGAGTGGAAATGGGGAAGGGAGGTGGGGAGGGCTAGTGTGGTGGGGAGGAGTGGGGGTAAAAGGCAGAAAACTATACTTGAAAAACAATTAAAAAATTGTAATAATAAAAAAAAAATAAAATAAACTGTCCCAGTCAAAAAATAATTTTCCTCTCATATGTCTATGGTTTTCAGGTTTGACTAATAATCACATGAGACACATTATCAGGAGAAAAGCAAATTGTTTAATAACATGTATATTTCTGTATACATGAAAGAGACTCAGGAAAACTAAGTAGCCAAAACGGCAGAAGAAACCACCTTAAATACTACCCTCAGCTAAAAATGAAATAAGATATTGGATATGCAGATTCAGTTATGGAGTTTAGCAAGAAAAGTACAATAAACAAGGTAAGAGTGTTACACAGTTTTAAATCTTTTTCTTTTCCATTGTTAGTGAAGGCAGACCTGGTACAGTGAGGAAAACACCCTTACAGATGGAGATTTCCCTTACAAATATAAATGTCCTTTTATAATAGGTAATTTCTACTTGGTTTTCATAATTTCTCCCACATCTACTATTTCTTAAAATTAACTAGCCTAAATTAATCTTTCAAAGGGGCATATTTTTTAAAGATTTTATTTATTTATTTTTAGAGAGGGAATGGAAGGAGAAAGAGAGAGAGAGGGAAACATCAATGTATGGTTGCTGGGGGCCGTGGCCTGCAACCCAGGCATGTGCCCTGACTGGGAATCAAACCTGTGGTGCTTCAGTTCGCAGCCCGCGCTCAAGCCACTGAGCTACAACAGCCAGGGCTTAAAGGGGCATATTTTAAAGTGAAAAATTCTGTTCCCCTTAGTTTCCTAAAAAGGCTATTACATGTAATTTAAGTATGTCTTTATGTGACTTATTTCTTTATGTGATAGCAAGATTACAAAATGGTTCTATTATATTATTTTAAAGTAAAATTAGTAATTATAGTTCTAATAATGATGGTTCTTACAGGCAAAAATAGAAATAAGCATTCATTTAGTTATCGATTAAATAAAGTCATAAAGTGTGAGATCAATATTGACCAATAATAGCTTCTGAGACTCTAAAACATATTTCTATGTGGATTTACATTTTGGAACTATATTTAAATTTTTTTTTGCAAAAAGGTGTCACTGTATTAGGAAAAGAAGTACAATTGACCCTTGAGCAACATGGAGGTTAGGGGAGCCAATTCCCCATATAGTCAAAAATCTGCATATAACAATAACCATTGTCTACCCCAAAACTTAACTATTAATATTCTACTTTGACCAGAAGACTTACCAATAACAAATAGTTGATTAACACATATTTTATATGTTATATGTATTATATACTGTATTCTTAAAATAAGCTAGAGAAAAAAATGTTATTAAAAGTCATACAGAAGAGAAAATACATTTATAGTGCTGTAAATATTTATTGAAAAAATCTGCCTATAATTGGAATCATACAGTTCAAACATTTATTGTTCAAGAGTAAACCATAATATTATTCTGAGTACCATATACCAGGCACTATGACACTATTTAACACATGTTGTTATCTTATTTCGTCTTTACCAAAATCCTGTAACATACAAAACTGGGGCTCCGAGATAAATGTCATAGGCAGTTAGGCAGACAAAAGCAGAATAGGAACAATGGGCCAGGTACAGAAGGTCAACGGGGCAGAAGGTCCCAGGTGCCTAGCAATGGGCAATTGTCAAGTGGGACCTCACTACCAGAGTGACCTTTCCTTCCTTAGCATATCAGTAGTCATGTCATAGACCCCCTTAGAGGAGGAACAAAGGGGCTGCATAATAGCCTCATATGACTCTCATACAAGCCTTTGTACTACCACTCCCTTAAACATTAAGCCCTCAAGACAATGAGATTCTGACCCACATCAAATAATCTTAGGAACAAAGCCTCAGGTCTGTTGACCACAGAGAGTTTTGGTCAAACTAGATGTAATATCTAGGCCTCACTTGTGTTTTAGCTCCAGATCCAGAAAAGCAGGAAAACCAGACAGAACACCATGCCTGACATCAGGACCAGATTTAATGACTAATCATCCCCTCCCCTAGCGCTGATCAATCAGTGGAGACCAAAACCCTTAAAGGCCACACCTGGAAAGGCTGATGAATATTTTATTGAGATCCTCTTCTAGCACCTCCCCTAAGATCAACACATTTACAGAGGGGATAAAACCCTCAGAATGGAGGACTCATTGCTCTCTCTTTCTCTCTCTCACATGCCTGTGCCTTTCCCCACCTGTTCTTTCCCCAGGTCAGTTCTCTCCCTGGAGCACTGTCCCTTTCCCTTTCCCCCCACCCCAGGTGTGTTACCACTGTCTTTTTTCCTCCTAAGCTCTAAGGGCATTTCTTTTGCCTCTGCCACTTATTTCCTGAGCTCACACAGACCTGCTGGCTTCTTCCATGACTCACTTCTACTTGTGTGACTTTGTACAATAAATAAGTAAACTTTTGCTTGTATTTAAGTCTTGGTCTTGAAATCTTTCTCAGCCAGAACTCAAATACCAAGGTTGCTGAACGAAGGTCCAATTGCTGGTGCCATATTGTCACTAACATAAATATCTCACTCAAAATTCCATAGTTACTAAACAGTTTTAAACCCAGAATCTCCAGATGACTCCAAAACTCTTTTGTATTAACTATGCTACCTTGTTAACCAGTAAGGGCATTGTTTGACTCTTGGATTCATTGAATTTAGTCTTAAAGGTTGTAATATTATAAGTAAAGCATAAGAGCATGTTAATTTTTATATCAGACAAGTAGAATTTAAGTTGGTTATTCTGGTTGTTTTTACTTAGTTTAACTGATACCAGTATTGATTTTAATTGTCAAACATTACTTGGTCAGATAGAACACCTTGAACAAGTTTAAGAACAGTCCCACACTCTCAAATGTTTGGGTTCTCATACAGTCTTCTACTATGCTTAGCCTATGTCCAGATATCTTCCACCTTTTAAATTTTCTTTTCTTGCTTGATGAATCTATGTCTGGGAAGGTTGATCTAGGATGTATTCTCTTACTTGTCTTACTAAGAGTCAAATCACATCAATTCTCCTTCAGTTCTGAAAGTGCTTCCTCTGAGTCACTTGACTGTATGAGCTACTCTTTTCCTCCAAATACCACAGCCAGCAGCCACAGATTTACTAGATATCAGTCATTTTCAAGAGGCAGCTTTCTCAAGTTATGCATAAATTTAATAAGTTGAAGTTTCTCTGAAGCCATATCTCGGAGTTCTAGTTTGGAGGTGGAGACAAAGAATAGTCTGAGATTAAAGCTCAGTGAGAGTAAATGCAAAAAGGAGAACAGCCTAGATGATGTATAGGGAAAACCAATAGCTGTGCTTAGGGGAAATAAATATTGCGTGAAAAGAGGTAGGGGTTAAGTCTGAAAGGGATGTTTTGGGTCAACTTGTACAGAGCTAAGGAAATTGAACTCTATTAGTTAACAGAAAATAGGTAACAGTTCTTTTGAGAAGAAGGAAACAATCAATCCTCAACTTTTTCATGGAAAAATAATTTGATGATGATTAAGAACAGAAAATATGAAAACTTTTGAAATCATAATAGAATTAATTCAATTGAAACCATTTGATTACAATGCTGAAAAACTGAACAAAGCATGTGATATAAGAGTATTTAATGAATAACTCCACCTATCAAACACAGCATATCCAGGCAACAGACAGTAGTTAAAGCAATAAAAATTTCATTATAAAGAACTAACTCAGAATTTTCCACTGAAGAATTTTGAATAAAGTATACCCGGAATGCATGGTGGGGTACAAAACAGACAACCACTACTACAAGGAAAAAGAAGCTATTGATTTGAGCTCTGTATTCTTGATGGGCCCACATGTCAGGCCAAAGAGCCTTTATCAGGTGAGTGATGACAGCCATCTGTATCAGAAAGAGGGTCATGACCACTGTGATTATAATGACAACCATACAATAGTTCAAGATAATGAATTTCCCATGATTGAGATCTTTGTGGAACTCAAAGCATCGGTGTTGTTCTGAGTAACTTGGATTTATGCCATATTGTAAAAAAAATATTGGCAAAAATATTAGGCTACCCACCATCCAAATAATAATGCTTAAAATTACCACATGGTACTTTTGTAACTCTTGCATTTGGAGTTTCTTAAAATAGATGAGCAATCGGAGTATGACAATGGTCACATAGAAAACAAAGGTGAAGTACATATGCCAGTATATTATGCTGCTAACCAATCGGCATGTAAAGGATCCAAACTCCCAGGCACCTAATACATAATAGCTGAGGCGAAGTGGAAGGCTGATTAGGAGGATCAAATGCAGTATTATGATATTAAGAACAATCGTGGCAATCACTGATAGGCTCTTCCTTTTGACCATTAAACATGACATCAATACTGTTCCAGTAGTACCTCCAAGAAAAACCACGCTGTAGAGTGTTATCAGAATCTTCTTGCAGTGTGTGCTGCAGTAGCTTGGTTCTAAGTTTGAGATATTTGACTGGGCAGTTGTATTGATTGACTCCATGTTTCACCACAAAATGCTTAGAAGATCATAAACCCTTAAATAAAAAGTTTTACAAAATTAAGATGACTATATTGAAACTTTACAGCAACTGCACATTAATAGTATTGAGTTTTACAATCCTAGCCAATTATTTACAAACCTAAAATTGAATATCCAATAAATATTGTCAGAGACTCCACCTGATTACCCAAACATATTGAAGAGACAGAACTGAGTGAAACAAAATCACAAAAATAAATTTTAATATAAAATTCACAACTGTATGATCATTTATTCTATGTCTATATATGTCTAAGCTCAAGTACTAAGGCCAGGATCAGTGTGAGACATGTTAGCATAAAATTTAAGGAGGAGCCAAAAACTCAGTATTCAAAATATATACTATTTTAACACAGTATCTTTTAAAAATCAAAATCAATACAAAAAATTTGTGATGGACAAAATAAATTTTAAATAAAAATTGGGTCAGTATGCCCATAGTGCATATTCAGATCAGATCTATAAAGGTTATCTCTCCTAACTGTCAGAAAATCCAACTTGAGGTAATGTAGAAAAGACAGTATAAAACACATAATTCTTGTAAGAAGGGATATCAGACAACATTTTAAAATACTTTCTGTGAACAATTTTTGAGCAAGAAGCAGCATATAATATATGTTATTTGCATTCTTTTTTTTCTTCCTGACCCTGAATCTTTTCCTAGACTGATGTGCTACATTTTGTTGAAAAATCTGGGTTTGAGAATAGGTTCTTTTTAGTTTTTATGTGGGTTTCAGGAATGGATGCATAAGGGCAGTGATTGTGTAGCAGAAAGGGTGCTGGCAATCTACCATCCTTCAAGTAAGTTCCAACTTTGCCATTTAGTCTCTGTGGGTATGTGCATGGAGCTCTAGCTGTGAAATGGGAAAGGTTTCACTGCCTACTTTAAAGAGTTACTAGAAAATTGAACAAGTTAGTGTGTTTGAGACAGCTTTATAACTGACATAAAAAGCCATATAAAAGTTATGATTCTTAAGGTGAAACGATGAAAACAAAAAGACATGATTTTCCTTTCTCCTTACTCTACATAAGGGCAGATACCCAGATATACTACATAAAATTGCTGTTGCATCAGTAAGTATTTAATAAATATCTGACCATTAAAACATTTTTTCAGACCTTTGATTACACTGTATGAGACCCAGGCAGTGGCACATCAGACTTTTCCCTCAGAAAGTGTCTGTGTCCATTTTCCTCATCTATCTCCTGCCCACCTGGCCAAAAGCAAAGTTTGAGCATTTGTATCTGAGGGCAAAGTTATTCCACAGTGAAGATCTAAATATTTTAATATTTTTCCTCTGCTACAAAAGAGTCTTCTTAGAATAACTTGGTTTTGTTTGTGAAAAATTATACTGGACCTGGCATATTTAATACCCTCAAATAAGATTTTATGGTAACAACATAATTATAACTTGCATAACTTGTATAAATTTTATGTGCTGAAATATGCATTTAAACAAAGTACATATATATAAAATATATAAAGTATATAAGTCTTATACACTTTTTGTTTAAAACTGAATAATTTAGATGATTTATAAACAAACAATACACTAACTTGGTTTTAAAATATACTTAGTATTTAAGTCTAAGCAGACAAGATTTAATTCTGAAATTATTTTAAAGCTTTGAAAACCTAAATTATTTATCAGATCCACAGTTTGAATGGAAACATTGAGAAAAAAGTTGCACTGCCACTTACTAGCTGGCTAATCATGGAACCAATATTTAACTGTAAAGTTGTCTCTCAGCTGTAAATATGAAAATAAGATCTATTTTGTAAGAATGTTTTGAGAAGTATGTTTGAATGCAACTGTAAAGATCATAACAGATTTACTGACAGAGAATAAGTCATCAAAGTATCAATGCTACTTCTCCCTCCCTAATGTACACAAAAATCTTTCATAAACACAAGTTCCTATTCTTTTTTAGTTACTTCTCAGAACTGTCCTACAAATATTTCAATGCACAGTGATGAATTCATTAAACAAGGAGAAGTTGAATCATCACTTTTCTTTTCTCTCAGGTTATTACCCTTATGACCATCACAGCCCCAATGTTACTCTTCAACAACCTGTAGCTTCTCTGCTCATTGAAATCAAGTACTGAAATTTCTAGATTTGTTTTCTATGCAGAAACAAATTACTACCAAAACTACTCACTTGTTCTTTTCCTCTAATAATTTGCTTCTGGTGGAGGACTTAAAGCATCCCGGTCATTTGTCGGTGCTCTACATCAGGGCAGGCAATAACAGCAGTTTGCTATAATCAAGATTCCACTAACAACACAGTCAAGAGAGATCTTGTGATGAATGAGGAACTGGGAAATAGCTCAAACTTTAAACAAAGACTCTGACATTAAACTGCCAAGATGGAGGAACCAGATAAAATGAGTGGACCACAAACGGATGTTTACTTTTATAGCTAGTGGTTAAACAGTTTCAACATTATTTCTGTAAGTAAAAAGTTTTAGTCTTATTATCAATGACTTATCTGGAGGAATTTTTCTTTGTATTGTGAACAACTTAGAGTTCTTTTTAAAATAATTTATCACACTGGTATGTTTTACCCAAAATGTTTCACATTCCGAGTAAAAATGACCTACTTTCTGTGAGACTTTCATAGACTCAGCAGCAAGCTCAAAATGTTTATATTTTGCCTTTCAATTTCCAAAAACTCCCTTCCTTCATTAACTGCCATTTGGAAATTAGTTCTTTGTGAAGCTCTACCATCCAGTGATGTCACTTTAACAAGAAGGTTCATTTCATTTCTCTCAAAAGTCTTTCATTTTCTTATATCAACCTTCTTACTGCCTGTCCTAACTTCATAGTCATCTTCAGGCATGCTAAGAACTCAGGGCATATTTAAGAAAGTATTGTGTTTAGTACACATAAAGATAGGAAGCCAACATGCCTTCAAAAGTTCCAGGCAAATCCAGCTCCAAATCATATTATTGTTCAGTACAGGAATTCAAAATGACCAAAACTCTATTACTGTATAACAAGCTCATTATGGCCTGCATTTAGGTAACAACTGATAAAATTCTCATTTTTTTTGGAAAAGAATGAGAATCACCCTTTCTTGCACATGTGCTATACAATTGTCCAATAGTGCTTGTGGCCACAGAGATATAAAATAAAATCAAAACATAATGAAGCCATATGCTTAATTATTTCAAGAAAAATTCTCAATAGAAGATACAATTACAACTCTTCTTATCAAAAGTAAATTTGTAACAATTCAACTCAGCTGGAAAAATTTCCCATGGAACCAATTTTTCAACCAATTATATATATGATGAGTATATAAATCCTTAAATTAATAAAATTAATTAAAAATAGAAAAATCTAGGTTATATGCCTGTATTTGAACATATTTTCTGGTGGAACTCATTTTTCAGATGTAAACATGTTTGTGGAATCTTCAGGGTAAAGCACATCATACCCAACAAAAACATGAGATATTTAGGGGTTGCTTGTCTGACAAAGGACTAAATTGGCAAGAAGTTAGCTGTGACCAAGAGTGGAGCATCAAAATAAAACTGTTATTATTTGGAAGTATGGCCAGCATACAAATTAATTGTTAACATTGATCATATAAGGATTTCAAAGTACTGAAATGTATGTATTTATATTTACAGCACAGTAAGAAGAATGCATGTATTCCATATTTTTCCAACTATATTCAGAATTCAGGGTTTTTTTTTCCTTAAGAAGTGTCAAGATTTTAAAGAGAATGAACAAAATCATAAAATAAGAGTTAGAAATTATATGGTCCAGAATACTACAACCATCTATGTAAGAGATAGAGCCCCCACAATTCAGGGAGTTTTGAAAACTACCGTAGGCCACAGGAGCAGATAAGGATAAGAACCACATCCCTGTTCCAAGCACATATGTCCACTGCACTACAATGCACGTATGGTGAACTTGAGATAATTTCTGGTGACACATTAACAATCTGTGGCTTAATTTTCCATCTTTTTCTCTGTAATATCTGGAATTTTATTCTTGAAATGGACCTTAATGTGTAAGTAAAAACATTTTTTTTAAATCCTAGAGAATTAAAATTCTTCTCTAAATATAGTTCTCCCCCCACTCCCGCAAAAAAAAAAAAAAAATGTTAGAATAAGGCATTAACATTGGTAATTAGCTTAAGGTAGTTTTAAGAAGGCAAAGTCAATCTGTCTTCTGCAGGAACAGTTCCAAAGCAAATGCTGCTGGGGATGCCATTATCTTGCCCATGTCTCTCCACCCATACAACATGTGATGTGAGATGACTGTTGGTGGGCAATCTCAGCTCCTGAGATTGAGGAGAAAGAATGGGTTGCAGGTCGCTTGTCTGTGTAGAGTGTTCAATTGCTACTATACCTAACAGAAATGGGGTTCTGCTGACCACTGCCACCCTCTAGGCAAATTCCAGAGACAAAGGTTAGTGTGGAAGGAAAAGGTCTTTATTAAGATGTTCCACAATTTGGGGGACAGGAAACTCCCTGGCTCCAGGCCAGTCTCTTCCACAAAAGACAGGAAAAAACCTATTTGTTCCCAAAAAGACTGAAAACCAAAACCATACCCAGAAATCCCACTCCATCCTTATCTGTTATTTGGAGCTCAAGACTGCTAAGCAGATGGCTCTCTGGCTTCATACTCCCTGGGGTCTGCACACAAGGCTCACACGAGCATTGCCACATCGTGGCTTCCTGCACTGGGGGCCCAGGGCCTGCCTCCTGGCCACATGACTTCCAGGGCCCACCAGTCTCTTAGTGCTCTGGCACACATGTCCATGCCATGGATCCTAAGGAAGAAAAGAAGGGTAAGTATCTGCCTTACCTCCACTTAAATCTCCTGATCCAAGCTTCCATGCAATCCAGAGGGCTCCAGCACCCCAACCAATCCCATTCTTTTCCCAGTCTAGACTTACAAGATTTTCCCAGATCAGCACCTCCCCCCTACCACCATGTACCAGAAGGGAGTAGGAAGGCTTTTCACTAGCTTCACCGGTGCTCTGTGCAGGGCCGCCTCCTGCTGTGTCACTGTCTGGTCATCATGGGTCACACCAGCTTGTTTATCACTGCCCTGGGCCACCTCCTCCTACAAACTGTCTTTCTCCAGGATCTGGCCAGGCGGTCTGGCCAGCTTGTCTGGCCAAATCAACCTGTATCACTACTATAAAATATTCTTAGGGAAGTGGCAACAAAATCTGTAACTGCAAATTCTCAAACCTGTTTACCCTCAAAAGTCATTAACCAAGATCTTAAAATGCCAGGCTTGGTGCCCTATTTGACTCAAAAAGTCCAAAGACTAAACATACCTAGATACTGGAGACTGTACCGGAGACTTTGATGTCTCCTACTCCAGGTACCTGCATCCTCAGTCCCTCTCTCTGTTTATGTGCATGGCTCTATCTTTCTCACTCTCTCCCAGGAGCAATATAACTTTCTTCCATGGAGACATGAGATTTTAAACCACAAGAGTCCAGAGAGACCATTCCATCCCTCTCCTCCATTTCACAGGTAGGATATGGAGATCCAGGAAGGTCATTCTGTCCCTCTCACTCCTTCCCCTAAAAAAGGTGACTCATGGCAGTATTACTGATAATCTCTAGGTGCAAACAATCTGAAGAGCATCAAACAAGCAGGTTTCTAGAAAATTAAATATTCAAAAAAATAAATATTCTATAGAATTTATTTTTTAGTGTTGATATAGCCTAAAATAATAAAATCTAAGTTGATACACAATAGTTTTGGATGGTTGAAAGGCATGGATATTAGTTTTCAAATATACATATAAATGTATAATTCATCCTGTCAGTGTCTTCTATACAGCTGATGAAAAAAATATGTGATTTTAAGTACAGCAAGAGAGATTGAGATTAGACAGTAAGAAGGAAACTTTAATGAAGACAAGGAGAGATTTATGCTTGCCTCAGAAGCCATCCATTAACATGTTCAACTTTGATTCATACCACACCACGCTCCATGCTTCAACTTTTTTTCCTCCTCGAGCCCACCCAAGTGCTTGTATATGATGTCCTTTGCCATTATGGGTCTTTCTGCCTGGGGTGTTGTAATCACTTCCACATGTCAGACTGCCTCTTGTCATTTAGTTCTCAATGCTGATGTCACCTCCTTGAGGAAGCCCTCTCTGACTGCCACAGTGTTAGGCAACTGCTCAGGTACTACCTCTTTGCCCTGTTTTAAATCTGTACATATAAGTTTTCCACCAGGTATTTTAATTGCTTAATTGTTCATCATGGGTTTTTTATTTGCTTTCTTGTCTGCCTCCAGCATCTCAACACTTAGATTTTGGACTTCAATATCAAACAGGACATCCTGCCTAGCAGTTCAAAGTCTTGGTCAATGACTTGGTAGTACAAGCATATTTGAGAAATAGCTATTGTTGATTTACTTACCGTTTTCTTAAATATGTATTACACCAGACCCTCGTGTATTATGCATTGTTACTTCCCAATGCCCAGAACAGTGCCTGGCACAGACTTGTTGAATGAATCTAACGTTTGTTAAATGAATGTATAAGTGTACATGATTTTCTAAGAGTGACTAGAAATAACACTCCTTTTGAAGATAATTGTTTAATAATTTTTAATTTTCTCAGACCAGGGTTGAGTATGAAAGGTAGAATTGACCTAAAACAGGCTCTGTTGAATTCAAGTAAATCATTTTACAGAAGAAGGAACTGAGAGGAACTTACCAGAGAGGCAAGGCAGCCTGAGTAGAAGCCACACAGATGCCCTGCTTCTGATACTCCCAGCCCGTCCTTTTCTGACCTGCTTTACCACCCCAGGTGACCATCTGACCATCATCGAGGCCACAGCAATGGAGGCTTCACCATATTTCAAGAGTCTTGTGCCATTTTTAGGTGACTGTGTCTCCTACCTATGTGGAAGCATTCAGAGCATGGAGACATTCAATCAATAGTAAGGGAATATTTTGTTCAACATAAACTATTCCTATAATCCTTCTTTTAAGCTTCAGATATCTAAATGCTTTATGTGCCTGGCTGGTGTAGCTCAGTGGATTGAGCACGGACTGCAAACCAAAGTATTGCAGGTTCGATTCCCAATCAGGGCACGTGCCTGGTTTGCAGGCCATGGCCCCCAGCAACTGCACATTGATATTTCTCTCTCTCTCTCTCTTTCTCCCTCCCTTCCTTCTTTAAAAATAAATAAATAAAATCAAAAAAATAAATAAATGCTTTATGTGAATCATCTCTCGTGCCTGAGGGTACCCATCAGTACAGAAAAAGCGGGTTATCTCTTTGGGACTTGCTATATAATGTGGTTTAATTTTTTTCTTTCGGTTTTTATTCTGCTCCTTTATGAAAGGAAGGTAATATTTCCTCAGAACACAGGAAAGTAACAGGTGGTTTTACTAACACATGACACATACTAGACTGAAGAATGAGATGTAACTCAGATCAATAGATTAAACTCAACTGCTTTCTGAAATGATAATTATCTCAGTACTTCAATATCCAGAGGTACTTCAGTCAAGATATAGTCAACTACAGATTACTATGTAAGGAAGGACTTGGCAAAAATTCACAGAAAAAACTTTTTCAGGGTATGATAACATACAGAAACTGTGCTAGGCCTCACACTGTAGTACTTTAAAAGTAACCTTCTAGAGCAATGTTTCTCATGTTATCGTTGTTATGAATCACCTGGAGATCTTGCTAAAATGCAGATTCTGATTCAGTAGGTCTGTGTAGGAGCCTGAGATTCTGAATTTCTAATGACATGAAGGTCATGCATAAGCTGCTGATCCATGGACCATACTTTGAGTAGCAAGACTGTACTACATTGCCCATATGGTAGCCATTTGACATATGTGGCTATGTCAATTCATTTAAAATAAACAACTCATTTCCCCAGTTGTGTTAGGCACGTTTCAAGTACTCAGTTACAGAAAGTTCTATTGAACAGATTTACTAAAGAAAGCATAATTTTTTAAATAATTACTAGTCCCCATGATCTTACCTCCTCTCTTTCCTAGTTATAAGCTGCCAGCTTTTATTTTTAAAATGGCAAACATTTGATGGAGAAGCAGGTGTGTTTAGAACTGAGGAAGAGGGAGCAGAAGAGAAGCAGGAAAAGAGTTGTTGAGGAATCCAAAGAATAAAAGTATTTCAAGAATGGGAAGAACAACAGTGTCAAATGTTGAAAGCTGTCCATTGACTATGAAAGTGTGGATAGAGTAAAAGGGTAATAGTTGGTGGAACATGGGATCAAATGAGAGTTTTTAAAGATAGAATATTCTTGCTTATATACATGATGAAATTTGAAAGTGCCAGTCATAAGCCACAAGGGATAATAACCATAAGAATATATAGGTTTTGTATATTGAAGTCAAAAAGGACCTGTGGTGACCTAGTTCATGCTTTGAATGTTCAGAGAACTTAAATGCTCAGATAAATTCTTATTTAAAAAAATCCGACTGTCAAAGACTTCTGTACTGATGTGCACAGTTCAAGCCTTCAAAGAAACCTCACATTTCCTCCTGGTTAACTAGACAAATAATTGCTTTCTCTTTATTATATGAGTGACTACAGAACTATTGGCTCTTTTACAGGCTCTAATTATGATGAAGAGTATTTTTACTAATCACTTTTTACTTAACATCTCACCAGATCCTTAAAAATAAACTATCTTTTCAAGGAGAAGCCTAAATCCCCAGAAGGGATTTTGTCATTCAAAAAACTAAGCAAACAACTAGAACAGGAGGAGAGTCACAGAAATGGAGATCACATGGAGGATTATCAGTGGGGAGAGGGAGAAGGGAGAATGGGGAAAAAGGTATATGGAATAAGAAGCATAATAGGTAAGTACAAAATAGACAAGAGGAAGTCAAGAATAGTATAGGAAATGGAGAAGCCAAAGAACTTATAAGTATGACCCATGGACATGAACTAAGGTGGGAAAATGTTTGGGGGTAGAGGGCATGCAGTGCAGGGCAGAGGGGAATAAAAGGGAGGAAGAAATGGGACGACTGTAGTAGAATAATCAATAAAATATACTTGAAAAAAAGAAAAAAGAAAAGTAACCACAGATAATATGTAAAAAAAAAACTACATGTAGCTGTGTTTTAATAAAACTTTATTTATAAAAATAAAAAAATCTGATACCTCGTTCAGGGTATAAAAGCTGTTTTAACTAGGGTAGGTTACCTCTGAGCACTGAGTGACAGCAGAACTTTGGGCTGATTTGCCTATAAATCTCGTGACCTTCCTCCTTCTCACGGCTACAAAATGTCAGTCTTTGCTTTAGTTTTCAGGTTCTCCCACAACTTTATGGAGAGGCAGAAAAAAGAACCGTGCCTCTTTTTATCAGGAAGGAAAACATTTTTGGAAGCCCTCTTAACAGATCTGTCTATACATCTCTTTGGTCAGAATGAGTTATTTGTTGACTCCTCTACCCATCTTAGAACCTCTATGGTTTACATTCTGTGGCTGTAGAAGGATCTCCCTTCCCTAAGCCTGTTTCACTGCAGTACTGACATGGGCTGCAGTGCACAGGGAAGGAGTAGGGAGACCTCTTCAGAAGGCATCATTTGTTGTCTTCATCTATCCTCTCAGTAACACAATCAAAGGATTTGAAACACAAGGAACAGGTTCCTATACAATTCACTGCACAAATTCTTCATGGTCTATCTATTATTAAATGAAAAAGTTATGTTCAAGGAGATAAGATCTTAAATATAACTCAGAGCACTACCAGTTGTTTGTCCACTCATCTTCCTCTAAAACACAGTGCCTGTTCCTCCCGGCACATTCTCTCCTGTGCAGGCCCTGGGAGCCTTTGTGTCGCCTCAACCTTTGTGTTGAGGTGCACTTAGCTGCATTTCTTACCTTGGGCCTTTTCTCACTTTAAATTCTTGAAACCAAATATTCCTTCTTCCGACTTCATTTTATTTTGATTATCTCATTTCAGGTATTTCAACTCTAACATATTTCCTTTTTCAAAGGAAGGTGAAAAAAGCATTTCTTTTTAAATGCTATAGAAAAGTAGTCTGGGGTCTGTTTTGAAATGGTATGAAAACATCTATGACTAATGATCTATGTGAGTCATGTCATTCAGAAACATATAGACTTCTTCCTTTATTTAGTAATGTTTCATAAATGTAATGTTCAGTTTGTACAACGCCTTAAAGCTATTCCAAAAGAATACTTACAGCAGGACTATCTTAGTTAACTTTTGTATTTCTTCTTTCCATTTCTTTTTCCAAAATTAAAAGAAATGAAACATGATCTCAATATCAGAACAATCTTAAGTTTGAATATTCAAGACAGTCAAGCTCTTTTTCCCCTTAAGAACAAGAAATGGTATTGCAAAAACAATTAGCTATTTTATCTAGAATCTACAAAGAATTCCTCATGGCTGTATAAGTTTTAAAAATCCAGAAGACTAATTGTTGAGAAAAAACTGATAGTCATAAAGCCATCAGTGCTCAAAGAAACATCTATAATTAAGTTAGACACTAATCTTACTGTAAGAAGTTAAAACTAGAAAAGTGATGACAGTTACTCAAATCTCACTTGAAGTAGAGTGCAGAAACAACTCTTGACTCACTCAGGCTAGACGCACACTGCTAAATATGACTACCCCATATGGCTCCTGAGTACTTTAAATGTGGAGCATCCTAGTTGGGATGTGTTATAGATATAAACCACACACTGGATTTTGAAGACTTAATATTTAAAAAAATAAAATATTAATTTTTCATAGTAACTATAGGTTGAAGCAATATTTTTAATACATTAGGTTACATAAAAGGTTATATTAATTACACCTATTTTTTACTTTATTGAAATGTGGCTACCAGAGAATTTTTTAGTATATTTTGAAATCATCTAGTTTAACACCAAGCTTGGGGTGAGGAGGTTGTGTGTGTGTTCAAGATTACTTTGGCTATTTTCTGTCTTTCATGGTTCCATATGAATTTTAGAATTGTTTATTCTATTTCTATGAAAATGTCATTGAAATTTTCACAGAGATGGTATTGAATCTGTATATTGCTTTAGGTACTATGAATATTTAAAAAACTCTTCCCATCCATGAATATAGAAATCTTTCCATTTATTTGTGTCTTCTTCAATTCCTTTCATCAATGTCTTACAGTTCTCAGTGTATAGATCTTTTACATTCTTGGTGAATTCATTCTCAAATATTTTCTTTATGTGACTACCCACCATGACCTTCCCACATCACATTTTTGGGACTATTTTACCTCAGTTTAGGAATTTTTCTCTGTAGTCTGATTAACTCAGACCATTTATTTGAAGTGATTGGCTTACTAGCTAAAAAAGCACCTCCTTCTGACAAATTTCTGACATTGTAAATGTTTGACTGAATAAAATAAGGAAGTTTTCCATTTGTGCTTCCTTGGTGAGATAAGATATGTCCTTGATTCACATTGTGATTCCATTGTGAATTGTGTCCCTTCCTGTTCTTTGGGGATTTGTAAGGTGCATCATAGTTTCTGAATATTTCAATTGCATACAGTCTTGCTTCATTTACTCTAAAGCCTGTGATTCACACATCTAAGCGTTGACCAATTTTCCTAGAAAGAACTAATTTCCCATTTTTTTAGACAGACCTTTTCCTCTTCTTCTCAAGGTATTCATGGTATTTTAATTGTGTACTTTTTTAAGCTAAATTAATTAACAATTTGTTTGTTTAATCTGGTTATTCCCAGCTTTCTTTACAATTCTGTTAGGTAACAGCTAGGAATGGGTGGCAATAGGGGAAATAAATTCAGAGCCCTTGCCATTATTATCTAACGAAGAACTTAATACAGGAGGCTAGAAGCAAAGGAAGACAGGTCTTATCCATTGACCCAGTAGTCCTGGCCCTGATCCAATAAGATTTCCAGGCATTCTGTAGAACACAAGCAAAACTATGACAGTACAAGACGAGGAGAGAGTCCTTGAGACTGGGCTTCTATAAGCTTCTGTAACAATCTTACTAAGATTTCCAGGTGTCCTAAACACCCCAAGGCCTAGCAGGTAGAAGAGAAGTCCTTGAAATTCTATGTATCATTTCCCTTGGAAAGAACCCTCACACATACTTACACTTGGGTAGTCATGTCTCTCAGGGGAACCTGGCACCACCTTTACCGACCAGTCAATATGTAACTCTCTCACCCCAATCCTGCCAACTGTAAGTCCTCAGAATAAAGGACCTGATTCCTCTTGCTACCATTGTTATTGCCATCCTACCTCTTGCCACCCTTTCCTCTTGCCACCTTTGCTCTTATCACCCTTGTTTTTGTCACCCAAGCTCTTGCCTTTCACCCTTATCTCAGCAAGGTCCATTCTCTTCTGTGAAAACTTATCACTCATAAACTTTGCTTGCTTACTAATAGGCTTGCTGATCTGTAATTCTTTACTGTGTCGGCAAGAAGAACTGAGTTTCTGCTATAACAATTCCATTTTTTTAAATAATAACAGGAACTTCTTCTAGAGAAGCCCACCTACCAGGCCTTCTCTATGGGATTTTTCTATTATTATAGGCATAGTACATCTGTAACTTCAATATTCAAAAGTGGAATAGAAAGATTTAATTTTTATTTAACCAGAATTGTACCCTACTAAATGTCTTTCTACATTCTTCCATTTGAAAATAATTAAGTGCTGTGGTTTCTCAGCAGCTCTCTTTAATAGTGTAGTCAAATAAAATACAAGATATCCAGTTAAATTTGAGTTTCTGATAAACAACAAATAATATTTTAGTGCGAATATATCCCACACAATATTTATTTTGCTAGTAGAAGATGGCAACCCTATCCCTAACCCCTGCCTTCTCTGAATTTCCATATCACTTTGTTGGTTCTTTTGTTATATATTTCATTCTTTCTTGTTTTATAGTAAATTTAGAGATTTGCTTTTTCTATAAGTGTATGGACACTTTTGTGAATGAAAAAGGGGTTCCATGAAAAGTAACCTCACAGAACAATATGGGAAGGTCATGGAGGTAGTCATGTCCCAGTCATATAACTTTTTAGTAAAAGGTTTACCTTTGCCTTATGCAAGCCCTGTCCATTGTTTTTGTACATCTAGGTCAATATACCTTTGAAATAAGCTTAACTACCCACAAAAAAGCACATATCTTATTAACTCTCCTGTAATCCAATCCCTGCTTTGATTTTTCCCCATCTTCATGTAATCTTTCTTATGGCCCTTCCTTAATTTCAAATGCTGCAAAACTGATATTCTCCAGAGCATCTGAGATCTTGCTTCCCAGCAAATGTTATCAGTTTCACTCAAATAAACTCTTATACAAGTTTTCCACATTTGAACTTTTACTACAATGATATTTTAAAGGAAATGATAGGGAAAATCAAGAGTTAAAAATTTTAGCCTTAGTTGATAGGCTTATGGACTAATGCATGTGGAAAGCTGTTATTCAGGGAACTGGAATGCATGACATGAGAATGACTGCACAAGTAATTCAATCTTTACCCCAAGGGGTCTGCAAGCCACTAGAAAGGTATCTGAGCTATTGTGCTCCAGGGAGGGAACACCCATGATGCAGACAAAGGATTTTTGATCACCAGATAAAGAAGTGCTAGAAAAATTGCTCCTGGACTTCAAATCTTACCCAATTAACCTTTTCTAAACTCTCTACCTACACTTCATCCAATTAACCTTTTCCAAACCCCTTACTTACCCTTTCTTCTTTCTCCTTATAAGAATGAGAGATAAGGTGAGTTTTGAGGGTACATAGCATGCCATCCTCTCAGATCACCAGTCATCTGAATAAAGCACCCATGAAGATTCAATCCTTGTTTCTACTTATTGGTTCTGGTAGTGACAGGATGTGAAAGAATACCCGCCCCACGGTATCCATCTCGGCTGCGGATGTTTGTCAAAACATGTGAAATACACAGAAATCTACCATGATTCTGTGGGAGTATAGAGAAACATGGCTACTCTCTCTAGTGGGGAGCGAACCATGTTCCTCTACCCCAGTGGGTTTTTATTAAGAAAGCAGACTCAGTCTGTGGATTCACAGTCTGGCAGAAAGGATCAAAGGAAACAGGTGACTTATAAAGATGATAACAGAACTCCTGCTGTGATTCTGGGCAGAGATTGGAGTTTTATCATATGAAAGGACTACATGGCTCAAAGGGCTAGTTTTGGTTTCCTGTCTGTGCCTTCAAATTCCAAGTTAATAACATCCTCCAGCAAACAGATCTCACAGGATCTTGCATATTCTATGTCCCAGGCCTGATTACCCCAGGGGTCCACCGTCTCCAGTCTGGGCTGCACCCATGGCAGGCTTGGGCCTGGAGGTAGACAAAGGCATTCAGGAGACTTGGATTTCTCACATCTAAGTACAAAGACTCAGGCTTAGAGGGGGTGGGTTTGATGTTGATCACCCCTTCCTTTCCACAGCCCCTTCATTTCCACAGCCTCTTCATTTCCACAGCCCCATGAGTCTCATCCCAGAGGCCTTTTCGTGATCAATACCTGTCTTAGGTCCAATCTCTATCCCAGAGAATTGTTACCCGTCATTGGCTAATTGATCAAGCATTAAAGGCCAGGCACAGAACAGGTAGCATTCATGCCAGGGGAATAAGTTTTGTCTCCTTAGTGGCTCCTGGTCCGGAGGTCTTTCACTCAGCCTACGTCACAGGGGGTCACAGCTTCCTGAGACCAGGCAGGGTGGTCCCCAACAACAGAATGCAGGAACTCCAACTTTTCCAGTTTCAGAAACTGCACATAGTTCACTGTTTTACATATAGTCAATGTTCATAAATGTAATATCTACTGAATAGATTTCATCATCCTAATATGTTGGTTCAGCTAGGCTTACTTAAAATAATATGTCTAGAACCCTAAGAATTTATTTTCAGCCCTGTTAAATTGGTATTGATATGCTAATTAATATCAATAAAATTTACTAAGTATATTCTTTGTGTTCATATTGCTAAATTATACAGATCACCAGGGCTGGGACTCCATCTCTTTTACTGACCAATATATATTCAAAGCCTTCCACAATGATCAGGTTATAAAAAGTGTACTATAAATTTTTGTTTTTAAATACTAGGCATTTTATATATATATATATAATCTCATTTACACCTCTGTAAAACCATGTACAATTGGTGTTATCGCACCCATTTTTTTTTTGGCTGAGGATATTAAGACCCAAGGAAGTTACAACACTTGCCCACCATCATTTTGGGAGTGATAAAATAATTCTGGTTCATATGGCTCTTCAGACCATACTTGGAAGTATTTCATGATATGATATAAGCAAGTATTGTTGCCTTTCAAAAATTGATATTCTGTCTCAAACTGGACTCAAATGTCCTTGAAAAGTTCCTTGTAAACAGAATAATATATTTTTTCAAGCATTGGAACTGAGACTTCAAAGTTAGGTAATTTGCTCAAATAAATGGCAAAACTAAAACAGGAATTTAGGTCTGCCCAATTTCAAAGCCCTTGTTTTTCACAAGTGTTATACTTCCCAAACAGTGTTAGTCCCTAACAAATCTCTACCTCTTGGGGACTGTAAAAAAACACTAAAGGAAAAGGGCTGCTTGCTCTCTTGCATGTAAGTACTGATTCATTCATAGTTCCAACCAGCATTCATCTACTTGCTGTGTGGCCCAGCCTCTTTGTTTTTCTGCCCTTCAGTCCCCTCCTTCTTCTGGGAAAAGAAAAAACAAAAAACAAAACCTTTCTCTGAATAAAAATTCTGCGGTTGTGAGGAATTGCTATTTTCTTAAATGACCCAACTTCTTAGGGCATTGTTGAGGAGTTTGAGGTAGCCTTACCATTCTGTCCAATCATAGTACCTCATCCCCTGGATGTAGACCATAATAACCTTAGGTGGTTAAATTGGGATTCTGAGAACTTTTACTGATGAAGAAAGAGAGGCTTGTAGAAGTTATTTGCTCAAGGTATCACAACCAGTAAAAGTTAAATAAGGCTAGGGTTTCAATACTGCCTTAACTCTGAAGTTAAATAACACAAATATTGACACTTGCCTAGAAGAAAATGGCAATAACATTCAATAGCAGGACATATTAAGATTTTTGCTAAATTTTTAACTGGATAACTTCCAAATAAGTATTAAGTGAAGAAATAACCTATAAAAGTATTACATGAAAGGTAAAATATAAGTCAGAATCTAAAGAAAATATAATTGCTTGTGTCTTTAAGATTTTAATTTTGTGTTGCTACTTTTATGCTAAAACCTAAAATATAAACTTTTTGCTAATAAAATTATTGTTTGTTAACTGAGAAAATTACATCATACAAACTGGTTTACCTCTTCTGAGGATGTCTTGTTTTAAGCTTGATAGATTAGAGGCAAAGTACTTAAGGCAATTTTGGGAGGTGAAGAAAAAAATAGATTAAATAGGAAAATAGATAACAATAACAGAGCTCCTCTTTTTCTTCAGATCTTGTCCTCTCATGATGCCAAAGGAATCTACATAAAACTTGTATTTGCTTTGGCTGTGTGGCTCAGTTAGTTGGAACATTGTCCTGTACACCAAAAGGTTGTGGTTTCATTCCTGGTCAGGGCATATAGTTAGGTTGTGGGTTTGATCCTCAGTCAGGATATGTACAGGAGGCAACCAATATGTGTTTCTCTTTTCACATTGATGTTCTCTCTATATATTCATTCCTCTTTTTCTAAAATCAATAAACATATCCTTGGGTGAGGATTAATTTTAAAAAAATCTGACCACAGTACCCTTCTAACAACCTTCTTAAAATCTAACAATGACTCTGATTACCAAGAACATTAAGTCCAAGCTCAGCCTCAGCTCTCCCCCAACTCTTTTCCAGGACCAGCAAAACGGAAAAGATCATAGTTCTTTTCAGGAGTACTGGTGAGTGCTCAGTAACTGCTTGTATCTTATCTCATTGGGTTTGATCATGATGTCTATTCTCTCTGCAGAGCTATCTCCCTTCTTCCACACCTTTACCACCTCCACTGCTACCATCTGTCTTTCTAACAACTGCATTTTTTAAGACTCATCTCAGAAATTCGCTCTCCAAGTAAGTTTTTTCTAACTCTATGAGCTGGGCTGGGTATCCCTTCTCTGAGTTCTTATAATATTGGGTGCACATCCCTATTAGCACTCTTTCCTTATTAGTAATATAATTACTTAAACTTACACCATGACTTCGTGCAATTTTTCTTTTTTATCAAATAGCTTTATCAAACAGCTTGGTGCTTTTTGATAGGAACATAGTAGAGACTCAGAAAATAACTGTTCAATCAATGAATCTAATTCAATCATGATGCATTTGTCAAATATTTACTCAGTAATCACTAAATGCCAGGCCTAGATGCTAAGGATAGAACAGAAAAAGTCCTTGCCTTCATTTCCTCAAACTATAAAAAAGTAATTATAGCATATTTATTGCTGTTGAAACAAAATATCACTTAGTAACTTAAAACAACTCAGATTTATTATGTCACAATTCTATAGGTCAGAAGTCCAGGAAGGGGTCAACTGGTTCCTCTGCACCAGATCTCACAATGTCAAAATCAAGATGTTAGTTAGCCCAGGGTGGCCCTGGGGGAGAAAATGCTTTTAAAGGTAACTTAGGATGTTGGCATAGTTCAGTTTCATGTAACTACAAAAGAAAGGTGTCCATTTTCTTGTTGGCGGTCAGCAAGGAGTATCTCTTAACTCTGTAAGCCCCCTATATTTCTTGTCAAATTTCCCCACTTCTCCCTACCTGCCCTACCACTCAAGAATATCTCCCACTACCATTCTGCCACATTTAATTGCTTCCAACCTAACAAAGTTCTCTGCTTTTAATGGCTCATGTGATCAGATTGAGCCAAAATGGATCATCCAAAATAATTTCCCTTTCTTAAAATTTGTACTCATAATTACATCTGTAAAGTCCCTTTTGCCATATAACAACATACTCACCAGTTCATGGATTGGGGCACAGGCTTTTTTTAGGAGGCTGTCATTCTACTTACCACAGTTACTACTCATCTTGCATTATTTCATGGCATATCTCCTCCTTGGGTAATTTAAAAAATATCTTGCAGTGATATGACTAAATTTATTTTTGGGTATAGCATTGAGTTTTGTTTAAACAATCAAGAGAGACTAGAAGTTCTTTGTGGAGAACTTAATTATGAGCCAGACCTTGTTAGTAGAGAGAGGTTGACTAAGGATTTAGAGAAAAGATCTAAACTAGACCTTGTAAATGGAATAAAAACATCAAGTAAATGATAGAGGAGCAATGTGGATATGTATTTGGTTTAGCAGCAAAAGAATATAATAGGGTTTAACAATTACTGTATTTCACATTATTATAAGTATGATGCTTCATAAATGCTATTAAGTATTATTAATATGCTATTAAAAACAATGTAATGTCCTATTTTACACACTACTGAAATTTATTTTGTTTGAAATGAACTGAAATTCACTTTTCTTTTAAATCTTTTTCCAACACCAAACATATCATGAATGGGTTTTATTTTATATTTCAATGTATTAAGTAATAATCTAGAATAAAAATAAAATTCAATTCAACCATATAGAATTTTAGAGCATCTACTATTTGCTGGGTATTTATGCTAGATCCAGAAGACAGGAATATAGTTATGTTATTCTCCTTACCTACAGGAAACTCACAGGCACATAAATTAATAAATTACAATACTGTGCAGACAGGGCAGTAAGAGAAGCAATAATACATGGAAGGAATGATTTACACTAGGAAGTAGTAAGATAAGGCTTCCCTGCGGGTTTTTTTTTTTTCTTTTTTAAGTCAGTATTTTTAGATAGGTTTTTGATTCACAGAAAAATTGAAAGGACAGAAATTTCTCATATAGTCGCTGCCCCCACACATACACAGTGTCCCCTATTATTGACATCCCCCACTAGCGTGGCACATTTGTTACAATCAATGAACCTACACTGATGCATCAAAATACCCCAAAGTTCACAGTTTACCTTAAGGTTTACTTTTGGTGTTGTACACTCTGGGTCTGGACAAATGTTTATGACATGTATCCATCATTGTAGTGTCATACTGAGTATCTTCACTGCCCTAAAAATCCTCTGGGCTCCACCTGTTCATCCCACCTCTGCCATCCCAACTAACCACTACTGATCTTTTTACTTTCTCCATAGTTTTGCCTTTTTCAGAATGTGACATAGTTGGGATCATACAGTAATGTAGTCTTTTCAGATTTGCCTCTTTCAATCAGTAATAAGCATTTAAGCTTCTTCCATGGGTTGACACTCATTTCTTATCAGTGTTTAATAATATTCCATTGTCTGGAAGTATCAGTTTATTTATACATTCATCTACCAGAGGACATCTTGGTTGCTTCCAAGTTTGGCAATTATGAATAAAGCTGCTATAAACGTCTGTAGGTTTTTGTGTGAACATAAGTTTTCAACTTTTTTGGATAAACAAGAATCACTATTGCTGGAGGTAAGAGGATGTTTAGTTTTGTAGGCTTTCCTCGTTTTGAAGGAAGAATGAGCAAAGACATGAAATTATGAAAAGGCACAAGGTATTGGGAGATTTTAGGTATGGCTGGAGAGTAAACAGCAAGGAGCAAGTTGGTGAAATTAAGGCTGGAAGGTTGGCAGCTTCAGAGCCTATTCTGCCATGCATTTTATTCTATGGAGATAAAGCACCAGCAAAAACTTTATAAGGGAAAATGTGTGATTGAATTTGTACTTTAGAAAGATTACCTTGACTGCACAGAAGAGAATGACTGAGTTGCAGGTCAATTACAGGCTGGAAAACCAGGTTAGATAAAAACAGGGATACATTCTGAGAAATGTGTTGTTAGGCAACTAGATTGTTGTGTGAGCATCATAGAATGTACTTATGCAAACCTAGATGGTACAGTCTACTATTGGGGCAGCCAAGAAGTCCATTTGTTTTTACCCGTAAAATAAAAGACAAATTTCCCATTTTCACCAATAACTTTATTAATTTGGGTATTTTGAGTATGTCTGCTGTCTCCCATGTTGATTGTTCTCAGTTAATGTCTCAACTTGACTGCTATCAACTTCAACCAGTCTACACAACTGTGGAGCATCATCCAGTGAGAAATCTCCGGCATAAAACTTCACAAACCACTTTAGACACGTTCACTCAGTCACAGCACCTTCTCCATACACCGCACAAACCATTTTTTGCATTTCGGTTGCATTTTTACATTTCTTGAAATAATAAAGTATAATACACCAAAAATGTTGCATATTTGTTCCATCTTCAATATTAAAATGGATATATAAAAATTCACCAATTTGATTAAGTTTTTAAAAATGTACATTGATAAGACAGCTGTCACAATACAATCTAACATAATTGTTTTGAAGGAAGTTAAAGACAAATAAGCACTATTAGAGCTACCTTACAAAAAAAACCAAATGAGCTTTTTGGCCAACCCAGTACATACCTAGGCTATATGGTATACCATCATCGTATGTGTGATCTATTGTTGAACAGAACATTGTTACATGGCACATGACTGTAATATTACACAATTCGGGGTAATGGATGTTACCTGGAATTATTTAGGTGATCATTTTGCAATATACACAAGTATTGAACCATTGCATTGTACACCTGAAACTAATATAATGTTATGTCAATTTTACCTTGGTTTTAAAAAGTACAATTCAAATTTAACATTTAAAAAAAGACGGGGTTGTAGGGATGAAAGCCTAAGCTAAAGTTGCAGAAATGACTATGAAGAATAGTGGAGAGATTTTGAAGAATCAGCAGACTTCAAGACTGTTAAAGGTATGGGTGTGCAAACGGGAGACAAGGGAAGGACAAAGGAGGAAAGTGAACAGCAAAGACGGGAGGATTTGATGTTTTTGAAACTTTCTGACATGGTAAAAAAAATCCAGGTATTTAATAAAGGCTGATGAAATTAGGGAATAAAGAAAAACAAGAGGTGAACAACACTTTCCCCTTGACCAAATTTGTATTAGGTTTCTCAAAGTTCTCTTCCTGTCTGGTTCATGTCGTTGGCCTGCTAAGTCCAATGTTAGCAAGAATTCTGTTAAGTCAGTTTAGATGGAATTTCCCACCCTTGACCTCTCATCACCCTTGGCGTATGATCAAATTCCTCATCTCTCACCCTTATTTGGACCATCACATTGGTCCATCTTTAGCAAGGATCCTGTAAAGTCAGTTTAGCAATGATCACCCCTACCCTTAAAGTCCCCTCTTAGTAATTTCCATCCACTGACTTCTTTTCCTCTCTCTTGGGCTATTCAGTTCCATCTGTCTTTGTCATATTCATGGTTGAGGCCAATCTGTCTCCTACTATTTGGTAGTCTTGACACCTACAGCAAGTCTTAGGACTACAGAATCTTCCTAATCATTTTAACAAGAATAAGAATATTTTTTCCTTTAACAATGGGGAAAAACATCTCTCCAAAACTAAAGACACTTCTATATCCCTACAAAGTTTAATTTGTACATACATCTTTTAACTATTGTATAGCTAAAAAACATGTATGGATCATGTACTGCAAGGGTTTACAAGGCATAATGATGTACACAATCCGGGGGGTTGGGAAGATGGCGGTGGTGTTGGAGAGATCATAATCCCCTTCCCCTGTGCATGGGAGAGAATTTGGCTGATCTGAGGAGGAACAGAGCAAGGGGCCAATGATATTGCAACATTTATGAAAATAGGACATCAAAAATTATAGCAGACATTGAAAAACAGACGGTAAGGAGACTGCTTCAGGATAATAAGGGCCCAGGGATCAGTGTGGGAACCAGGGAGGTTGCAGCCCCCAGGCCTGGTGCTCCCGGATCTATCTCAGTGCACCTGGGAGAGTGGAGTCACCGCTCCCTCCCAGGACATCAAGGACTGAGCAGCACCAGGGGAAGCCTAGTTGCTTGAAGGCACAAAGAGGGAAGTGAGACTGAGGGACATTCTCACAGGGGCCGCGGGCACCCGCGCACAGCCTGGGGAAGAGTGAGTGCCCCAGCCTGAGCGATCAAAGGCGGCCTGGCCATGCGCCTGCACCCCCAACCCAGTGAGTGTATGGTTTTGTGGAAGACTCAGACCCCGCAGCCCTGAACAAGGGAAGGGCATGGGCGTTCTCGGGTTTCTGGAGCCCTCGGTGGAGAAGTTGGGGAGGTGCACAACTCCTCACAATCCCCCGGAGTGTGCACCTTGAACCTGGAGGAGAGGTGGGTGCTTCCGGAGAAGGTAGAGCCTGCGGTGGCGAAGCTGGGGAAAGGGCACAACCCCTTTCTAGCCCCAGAGATTACACCCTGAATCCGAAGCAGCAGATCAATTCTGGGGACAGCAGGTGGCTAGCCCTAGGGACAGTACCCGAAAGACTGACTGAGTTCTGACTGGGAAGGGTGAAAAGCATTCCAATCACCCCTCACCCTGCTGAAGCCAGCAAGACCATAAAAACTGGTTTGGCCAGTTAGAAACTAACAAGAGGTTTTTTTGTTTGTTTCCTTGTTTGTTTTGGCTGTTGTTGTTATTTGATTGTTTGATTTCATCGTTTAAGTAACTTTTTATTTTTTAATTCTTATTATTTTTATATCTCTGAATTCCTTATGTTTCTCTTCCTTTCATCCTAGTACTATTCCGTCCACTCCAAATTTATCTCTCCTGCACTCCATCTTCTGCTATTTTTTTTGAGCCTGCAAGTTACTGCAAATTTGTAAAATTTGTAGTTTTTTTCTCTCTTTTCTGACATTTTTTATTTTAATAGTATTTTGGTATTCTTTTTCTTTCTGTATAATCTTCTCTGCTTGGCTGGTTATACTGTTGTTTGATAGGTTCCCCCTGTTATCTCATTCACAGTGTGTTCATAATTTACTGTCCCTCACTTGGGTTCCATTAGTACACCACTCAAGATTCTATACTCCTTACTCTTGTTATCTAGATCTCATAGAATCTGCCACAAGATTGTTGCTTCAATATTACTGTAAATGAGACCTATTCCATACACTTGTAAATACAACTTAACACCCCTCCCAGATCTCAGTCCACTTTGCAATTTCCTAAACTCTATTAATGTGGGGGTTATCTCTATTCTTTTACACACTACTCCTATTTACTATTCTTTATTCCCACCCTACCTCAGAATCTGACCACCTGCAGTCTCACAGCTTTCTAGATCCAACTAACAACCCTTTCCTCCCCAATAAGACTCTTATCTTCGTTCTATACTTTGTAAAACATGGCTAGTGGGGTGGAAGATCATGGTTAACACTATATGTAGCCAAAGGATCTCCCATCTCTTCTCTACTGGCTGCTACTGTAAGTATCGTAGAATACTGGCTTGCTGTCTTAACCCATTTTGCTTTATTCCTCCAACTGATCACAAAAAAGAGTAGGGGGAAGCTGTGAACACCAGGATACCCAAAAGAGACTTCACCACTGAATTTCACAGGTATTCTACCACAGAAATCCACACCATAAACACAGGGAACCAGAACAGATCAATTTAAGAAACAGAGGTTAACAAGAAGAGTCTCAGGAACAATGAGAAGACAAAGAAACAATCCGCAAATGAAGGGAAAGGAGGAAGCCTCAGAGGGAATGCAAAATGAAATAGAGGCAACTCAACTATTAGATATTGAATCCAAAACAATGATTATCAGGAGGCTCAATGAGCTCACAGTGAGCTTCCAGGAACTACAGGGAAGCTACAATGATCTCACTGCAAACTTTATCGATATGAAAAAGGAAAGAGAAACTACAAACAAGGGCCAAGAGGAAATGAAGAATACAATTTCTGAAATGAAGAACACAGTAGAAGGAATGAAAAGCAGGATCAATGAAGCAGAAGATGGGATCAGCAAATTGGAGGACAAAGTATAAAAAAACACCCAAAAAGAACAAGAAAAGGAAAAGAGGCTCAGAAAGAATGAAGAGGGATTAAGAGAAATGCAAGACAATATGAAACGTAATAATATCCATATAATAGGGATACCAGAAGGAGAAGAAGAAGAGCAAGGCATACAAAACCTATTTGAAAAAGTAAACAGGGAAAACTTCCCTAAGTTGATGAGAGAATAGGTCACACAAATCCAGGGAACACTGAGTCCCAATCAAGAGGATCACAAAGAGGCCCATCTCAAGACACATCATAATTAAAATGGCAAAATTTCAAGACAAAGAGAGAATATTAAAGGCAGCAAGGGAGAAACAGGAAGTAACATAAAAGGGAGCCCCAATAAGGCTAACAGCTGACTTCTCAATGGAAACACTCCAAGCCAGAAGAGAATGGCAAGAAATATTCCAAGTAATGAGAACCAGAGGTCTGCAACCAAGGCTACTTTACCCAGCAAGGCTTTCAATCAAGATAGAAGGCCAAATAAGAAGCTTCCCAGACAAAAGAAGTCTAAAAGAATACACCTCTACCAAACCAGCTCTGCAAGACATGCTAAAGGAACTGCTTTAAGGAAAGGAAGGAAAAGAGAGAGAGAGAGAGAGGAACACACATATATAAATGGCAATGAATAAGTACCTAACAATAATAACCTTAAAAGTAAATGGATTAAATGCTCCAATCAAAAGACACAGAATAGCTGAATGGATAAGGAAACATGACCCACATATATGCTGCCTACAAGAGACCCACCTCAGGATAAAAGACATGCAGAGGTTGAAAGTGAAGGGCTGGAAACAAATTTTCCAAGCAAATGGACAGGAGAAAAAAAGCCGGGGTACCATTTCTCACTTCAGACAAAATAGACTTCCAAAAAAGGGCCATAAAGAGACACCCAGAAGGTCACTTTATAATACTCAAGGGAAGAATCCACCACGAAGACATAAACATTGTAAATATCTATGTACCCAACATAGGAGCACCCAAATACATAAAGAAAATCTTAGAGGACTTCAAGAAATATATTGACAGCAACACAATTATAGTAGGGGATTTCCACACCCCACTGTCAAAAATGGACAGATCTTCCAAACAAAATATCAATAAAGATATTGTGGCATTGAACAATACCCTAGATGAAATGGACTTAACTGATATATACAGAGCCCTCCATCCCAAAGAAGCTAAATACACATTCTTTTCAAATGTACATGAACATTTTTCAAAGACTGACCACATGATAGGACACAAAAGAAGCCTCAACAATTTCAAGAAAATTGAAATCATACCAAGCATTTTCTCAGACCACAAGGGACTGAAACTAGAAACCAACCCCAAGGGACAAAAATCCAAAACACTCAAAATCATGGAAATTAAATAGCATGCTAGTAAACAATGAATGGGTCAAGAATGAAATTAGGGAAGAAATCAAAAGGTTTTTGGAAAAAAATGAAAATGAACTCACAACAATCCAAAACTTATGGGACACAGCAAAGGCAGTCCTGAGAAGGAAGTTCATAGCGATACAGGCATACCTAAAAAAGATAGAAATATTTCAAACAAACAACCTAACCCTACGTCTACAAAAACTAGATGAACAACAACAAAGACAGCCCAGAGCAAGTAGAAGGAAGGAAATAACCAAGATCAGAGCAGAGTTAAATGACATAGAGACTAAAAGCACAATTCTAAGGATCAATGAATCCAGGAGCTGGTTCTTTGAAAAGATAAACAAAATCAACAAGCCTTTAAGCAGACTCATCAAGAAAAAAAGAGAGAAGACCCAAATAAATACAATCAGAAATGAAAGAGGAGAGATTACAACTGATACCACAGAAATACAAAGGATTGTAAGAAATTACTACGAAGAACTGTATGCCAAGAAATTTGAAAACCTAGATGAAATGGACAAATTTCTAGAAAAATATGTTTTCCAAAACTCAGTGAAAAAGAAGCAGAAAGCCTGAACAGACCAATAACAGCAGATGAAATTGAAGCAGTCATCAAAAAACTCCCAACACACAAAAGCTCTGGACCACATGGTTTCACAGGAGAATTCTACAAAGCACTGAAGGAAGAGCTATCCCCTATCCTTCACAGACTATTCCAAAAAATCCAAAAAGATGGAAGACTCCCAAACTCTTTTTATGAGGCCAAGATCATCCTAATTCCATCCAATTGGATTGTTGTGAGTTCATTTTCATTTGTTATCAACCAGATAAAGACACAACAAAGAAAGAAAACTTTAGGCCAATATCGCTGATGAACACTGACGCTAAAATCCTCAACAAAATACTGGCAAACCACATCCAACATTACATTAAAAAGCTCATACACCATGACCAAGTGGCATTCATCCTAGGGATGCAAGGATGGTTCAATATTTGCAAATCAGTAAATGTAATACATCACATAAACAAAAGCAAAGACAAAAATCACATGATCATTTCAATAGATGCAGAAAAAGCATTTGATAAGGTACAGCACCCATTTATGATAAAAACACTCAGCACAGTGGGAATAGAGGGAACATTCCTCAACATAATAAAGGCCATATATGAGAGACCTACAGCCAACATCATACTCAATGGGCAAAATCTAAAATCTTTTCAACTAAGATCAGGAACAAGACAAAGTTGTCCACTTTCACCACTTTTATTCAATATAGTATTGGAAGTTCTAGCCACAGTGATCGACAAGAAAAGGAAATAAAAGGCATCTAAATCGGAAAGGAGGAAACAAAACTGTAATTGTTTGCAGATGACATGATAGTGTATGTAGAAAATCCTATAGACTCCACCAAAAAACTGCTTGACCTAATAAACGAATTTGGCAAAACAGTGGGATACAAAGTCACTATCCAGAAATCAAAGGCATTTCTGTACACCACCAATGAAACAGCAGAAGCAGAAATCAAGAAATAAATCCCACTTGAAGTAGCTAAAAGAAAAATAAAATACCTAGGAATAAACCTAACCAAGGAGGTAGAAGACCTGTATTCAGAAAACTACATAACACTGAGGAAAGAAATCAAGGAAGACACAAACAAATGGAAACATATACAGTTGTCATGAAGTGGAAGAATTAATATCATGAAAATGTCCTACTACCCAAAGCAATTTACACATTCAATGCAATACCTATTAAAGTACCAATGGCGTATTTCACAAAGAACAAACACTTCAAAAATTTATATGGAACCATAAATGACCCTGAATAGCTGCTGCAATTTTGAGAAAAAAGAGTAAAGTAGGAGGGATCACAAAACCTGACACTAAGCTATACTACAAGGCCACTGTAATCAAAACAGCCTGGTACTGGGATAAGAACAGGCACATGGACCAATGGAACAGAACAGAGAGTCCAGAAATAGACCGAAGTCTCTACAGTCAATTGATATTTGACAAAGGAGGAAGCAACATAAAATGGAGTAAAAATAGCCTCTTCAACAAATGGTGTTGGGAGAACTGGATAGGTACATGCAAAAAAACTAAACGAGAACACCAAATTATACATTATACAAAAATAAATTCAAGATGGATAAAATACTTAAATATAAACCGTGACACCATTAAAGTACTAGAGGAGAACATAGGCAGGAAAATCTCAGCTATTTCACACAGAAACTTTTTTACCGACATGTCCCCTAGAGCAAGGGACATAAAGGACAGAATAAACAAATGGGATCTCATCAAAATAAAAAGCTTCTGCACAGCTAAAGAAAACAGTATCAAAATAAAAAGAGAACCAACTGTATGGGAAAACATATTTGCCAATGATACCTCAGACAAGGGCTTAATCTACAAAATATATAATGAATTTACATGACTCCACTCTAAGAAGACAAGCAACCCAATTAAAAAATGGACAAAGGACTTGAACAGACACTTCACCAAGGAGGACATACAGGGGATCCAAAGACACATGAAACGATGTTCAATATGGCTATCAGAGAGATGCAGATTAAAACCACAATGAGGTACCACTTCACACCAGTCAGAATGGCCATCATAAGGAAAACAACAAACAACAAGTGTTGGAGAGGTTGTGGAGAAAAGGGGACACTAGTGCACTGTTGGCGGGACTGCAGACTGATACAACCACTATGGAAAACAGTACGGAACTTCCTCAGAAAACTAAAAATGGATTTGCCTTTTGACCCAGCAATTCCACTGCTGGGACTATATCCTAAGAATCCTAAAACACCAATTGAAAAGAACCTTTGCACCCCAATGTTCATAGTAGCACAATTTACAATAGCTAAGTGCTGGAAGCAACCTAGATGCCCATCAGTAAATGAGTGCATCAAAAAACTATGTTACATTTACACAATGGAATTCTATGTAGCAGAAAGAAAGAAGGAGCTCCTACCCTTAGCAACAGCATGGATGGAACTGGAAAGCATTATGCTAAGTGAAATAAGCCAGGCAGAGATAGACAAATACCATATGACCTCACCTTTAACAGGAACCTAAAAAACAAAATAAAGAAACAAGCAAAATTTAGTCAAAGACACTGAAATAGAGGACAGGCAGAAAGTGACCAGAGGAGAGAGAAGAGGGAGTTTCAGGGGAAAAGGGGAAGAGTTTACAGGAACAAAGTTAAAGGACACCTGGACAAAAACTAGCTGGAGGGTGGTAATGGGAGGGAAGTGGGGAGGGGCGGGTGGGCGGGCTGGAATGGGAGTAAAATGGAGAAAACTGCACTTCAACAATGATTAAAATAAAAAAAATAATAAAAATAATTGGTAATGTGAAAAAAAATGGTGTACACAATCCATCCATGTGTGCCCAAGAGTCCAACAAGCTGGATTCATCTTAGTAAAACAATAATGATGATAATGTCAGTCCAGCACCCAGTGTTTGGCAGCTTATCCTTCCTAAAGACTTCACAGTAGTTTTACAGGGGAGCTAAAGGTTAACACCCATGAGGGTACTAGTGAGCCTAGGGGGAGAGGGTAAAAGCCTTGGTAACATTTTGAGTTTGAGGTACATGAATGACATTTTTCTGTTTCCTAACCTCAACTTATTTGCTAGCTCCATTCAAAGGAGTAAGGGGGGAAAGTTGTTGTAACTACCCAAATTTGCTGCTGTAGCATGAAAGCTGCTTGACGTGTAAAAGAATGAGCAGGGCTGGGCTCTAAATAAAGCTTTTTTTATGGGTACCGAAATTTGAATTTCATGTAATTGTCACATGTCCTAAAACATTTTTAATTTTTTTAACCACTGAAAAAATGTAAAAATCATTCTTAGTCACAGATACTCAAAACTACAAGTGGGCCACATTTGTCCTAAAGCCTATCTATAGTTTGCTGACCTGGTACACATTAAATGTCAGAATTTGAGTATATACTAACTTCACAGGGTGCCTTCCAACGAGCCAATATATGTTAAACCACTTTCCAGTGATATTTAGTTCCGTAGCCAAGCCCAGGTGATAGCTACGTGGTAGGGGCCCGGACTCACGCTCCGAGGGAAATGGAGACCGACTTTGAGCTCAACTGACAAAGAACGGAAGCCCTCAAAGAAGACAACAGAAAAAAACGAACTGCTCCGTCCGCTCCCAAGTGACCGCGTCGCCCTCCAGTCGCAAGCAGGAGCGTGCCGGCGCGCACGCCTCCAGCCTCCTTCTCAGGTTTGCTCTATTGCGCAGGTCTCGAGGCGGGGTCGGACGGGCGAATGACTGGCAGGCCGAGGACCCTCCTCCCGGATGGGCGGGTAGACTCTGACCACCTTACGTCACTTCCTCAGGGGCGGGGCGGAGCTGGGGAGGGGTGGTTTCGGCTTCACCTGTTCGGTTGGTGTAGGGAGCTCAGCTGACGCAGGCCGGCCAGAGTGGTCGTTGGTTCCAGGGAGAGGCGCGTCGCCACAGCCGCGGTAGTAGTTGCGGCCTGCACCACGGTAAGTAGCCGCAGGGGGACAGAGGCGGAAGCTGGAAGCCTTGGAGCCCCGGTGCGTATTCAGCCCTCCTAAGTCACCGGAGCTCTCCTTGGAGGACGCTTCCAGAGAGGGGGTTGGGGAGAAACTCGCAGCTTGCAGGAGGCCCCAGGACCTAGGCTCCAAAAGGCGACCGGACAACAGGGAGCTTGCGAATACTGGGGCTGTTTGGTGCGCAGTGCCCTCCGCCCCAGCACCCCCGTGGGTTTTGATGGGCACAGAGGAGCAAATTGTTTTGATTTCTCTGGTCCCTCCCCGCGCTTCCCGCTCCACCTCCACGACTCTCAGCCTAGTTACCCTGAATCTGCTTGACTTCCCCCGACGGTAGGGTTTTCCAGTATTTCCCCGGTGACTTTCAAAACAGTTTTCCTACTCTGCATCATTCTCCAGTGCCAGTGCACCAGATGACTTCATTGCTTGGTATTTTTAAGCCCACCCACATTTAACCCTATCTTTAACTATTGCTTACGCGGATTCAGTTGTGTGCTTTTTATTTTATTTTTTAAAAGGTTTTATGTAGAAGGGAAGGGAGGGAGAAGGAGAGGGAGAGAAACATCAATGCATGGTTGCCTCTCACGCGACCCCCAATGGGGCCCCGGGCCGCAACCCAGGCGTGTAACCTAGACTGGGACTGGAACCCGCAACCCTTTGGTTCACAGACCTGCATTCAATCCACTGAGCCACACCAACCGGGGCCAATTGTGTAGTTTTTAAAAGGTGGTATTGAATGCATCATTATATTGCATTGCTTCTCGCCATTGTCATGTTGGGAGGAACTTGGTTTCTGTGCTTCATACAATGGTAGTATGGTAGTATTAAAGAAAAGTGGTGACTCCTAGGAAAAACTTAGGAGATTTGTCATTAGGGACTGTCATATAATCTTATTTAAAGCAATGTTTTTACTTCTAGTAATAGTTGCATTCTGGTTTTACAGTCCTAATTGTTGAGATTTCAAAAGTGAAAAAACTTCAGATGTATTAAGAAAATGCTGTTATAACAGTGTATTATTAAAAATTTAAAAAGTATGAATTTTTAGGGTTTATGCCAGTGAGGCAGTTGTTTCAAGCTTATTGTCGTTATTTTGTTAAACTGCTTGTGCATATTTGTTGTACTTTTCAATAAAATATGATCTGATTTCATAATTTTTTAATCAAATTTTTTCTTATAATGCTACTGTTTTTCCAATTCTATGCGAGATGTAAATTAAAATCTTGAAAGCAGTATCCTTTTTAACAAGTGATGTTGAATGAAAGGATCAGTTTCACTAGTTTATGTATTTACTTCACATGCAAAGTTAGAAGTACAGCTTGTACTTTGACTTGTTTTTTTGGCTCAGTCATTGACAAAGGAATTGTGCTGAAGGTACATATTGTGTCACTTGTGTAACATTTATGAAAATGTCAGAGTTAGAGCTATTAGCCCAAGACACCTTCCTGTTTTCATCATCTTTCTCATATTTTACTTTGTTCATTATCCATCAGTTTTTATTTTTCAAGTATTTATTTATTTTTAGAGAGAGGGGAAAGGAGTGAGAAAGAGAGGGAGAGAAAAATCAATGTGTGGTTGCCTCACATGAGGGTTACCCACTGGGGACCCAGCCTGTGCAACCAAGGCGTGCACCAGGACTGGAAATCAAACCAGTGACCCTGTGGTTTGCAGGCCAGCACTCAATCCACTGAACCTCACCAGTCAGGGCTATCCATCAGTTTTTAGGACTTTGCTATTATATTGATTTCATTGACCTGACTTTTTTTCAGGCTATCTTCTCCTGTGCCTTTTGTTTCCTTGGATGACTTCCTCTTTCTAACTCTGGATGGCATGGCAGTCAAGGCTCTACCCTTGTTCTCGCTAACCCACAGTTTTAAAATTTGAAATCCAAGGAATACATTAGTAGGTCCATGAATATCCTGAAATGTCATGGAAAATATAGTGTGTGTATATATATATATATACACACACACACACACACTATATATATGTGTGTGTATGTGTGTGTATATATGTGTGTGTGTGTGTGTGTATGCAACTAAGCATTTTTCAAGGAAGAGGCACTTTTTTTCAGGTTCTGTGATCCCCAAATTCGCAAGCATTATCACTGTAAACCTTTCTTTGGTAAATCCAGTCTTACAGTTTCAGCTGTCACAGTGCTAGTAACTCCAGACATAAATCCATAGCTTACGCTCCTATAGTACCTCTCCATTTCAGTGTACGACTAAGTACAAGAGATTTTTCTTTCATATTTAATTGGCCCATTCCCAGTTATCCCATATTTGCGAACAGCAGTCTCCTTATTCTCCTTGAGACTGATTAAATACCTTTAGTTGTCTTGACACCTCCTCTTCCTTACCCGTCTTTCCTGCCCTGTGTTGTTGTTTCCCTATTTTCAAAGTGTGGCTCAGAGTTACTCCCCTCTCCATTATAGTACTTTTACCTTAATTCAAATCCTTGTCAATTTGTGTCTGCATTATTGCAATAACTAAATGAAGTCCCTAGAAATTCATTCTTTCCATCCTCAGCTGAGCCTCCACCTAGAAATTCCCACATTTCTATTAAATTTATATCTCCATTGTATTTATACTACCCACAAAAAGGTAGTCTAATCTTCCCTGCTCTTTTCTTAGTTGCTGATGTCACCTCATTTTACATTTTTCTCTGTGTATTTTTGCACTCTAACTTCATTTCAGGTACATTTACTCTCAAAACACTTATCTGCATTTACTAGTGTGATTTGGGAGCATTTAAATCAAGCTTGATTTTATTAATAGCTCTTTACATTTAGTAATTTTTCTTGAAAATTGTCATTTCTAGAGAGGTGTATTAAAAATTGGTTGTTATATTATCTAGTCTTCTGTAATTGTCCTACGCCCCCCCCCCTTTTTTCTGCCTTATATACTACATTTCAATACCAGGTTGATAGGGGTGTTTATGATTGGTCATGAGGGTTATATCCTATTGGAAAGATACAATTGAGACCTCTACTGTAGTCTGGGCTTATGTAGCTCTGTCTTTTGATTGACTCTTGGGCCCATCTCTACCATTTTTCCTGCTTTTTCTTCCCTTCAAACCATGTTTTGTTCTTGCTATTCCTGATCAGACAAAGTCCATTCTTGTCTCTAAAGATCGGTTGCTTTTTCCTCTGCCTTGAATGCTTTTTTTCCAGATACTTTGAATAATTTGTGTCCTCACTTTATTCAGGTCCCCAGTAAAATGTCAACTCATTTCTCCTGACCGCCTCAACTAAAATACCACCTTCTGTGCCTTTCCTTTCCAACCCCCAGCTTTATTTTTCTTTATGGTATTTTGCTACCTGATATTACATGTTATGTTAATTGTTTATTTGTTAATAGATTGTATTGTCCTCCAAGGCCTAAAAGACTACCTGAGATTTAATAAATCAATTGGATTATTCTTTTTACTATTATGTAATATCCCTTATATTTAATGATTTTTACCTTGAATTTGCCTTAAAGTGCTTTTTTGCTTTCTTTTGTTTAGTATATGCCTAGTATATCATTTTCCAAGCTCCGTTACTTTTAATCATTCTTTGTCATTTCAGTATGGGTATGTCTAGTAACTAGCATGTCACTGAAGTTTTCATTTCAGAAATTTGCTCTTTCTGTTCACTCTTTGTACAATTCTTTCTCGTCTCCTTATTTTCCTTCTGTGTTTTCATTGACATTGTAAATCTACTTAGTTTTTTCTGTTATGTCTAAGTCCTGGTTACACATTTTCCATTTTGGCTATATTTGCTAGTACTCTTGAGGTGATGATTTATTTCCTTGCTTGTTTCACTCTTTATGAGTTAAACTTTAGTGGTAGTACCTTAGTGTAGGAGTATTATTTGCCTTGTGCTTTGGAAGTGTTCTTAAGTGTTAATTTCTGTTGACTTTCACCAGCTCTGACTAGTTTTCATTTGTTTAGGGTCTTTGTACCATCAAGGTAATGCAACTGTGGATCTAGGTCTGTGATTCCTCTTCACCTGTGGATTTCCCACTATTTTTGTGTTTGTGTGGTCAAAAGCACATATAAAATTTACCTGAACCATTCTTATCATATAGTTTAGTGGCATTAAGTTCATTCACATTGTTGTAAAACAGATCTCCAGTTTTTTTTATCTTGTAGAACTGGAACTCTGTACCTATGAAATGACAATTGTCCTTTGCCCTATTCCCCAAACCCCATATACCCACCACTCTACTTCCTGTATCTGAATTTGACTACTCTAGATACCTCCCATAAGTGGAACCAGTATTTGCCCTTTTGTGACTGGCTTATTTCACTTAAAATCTTTTAAAAACCTTTATTTCACTAAAGGTTCATCCATGTCGTAGCTTGTGATGAGATTTTGTCCCTTGATTAAAGCTGCATAATGTTATATTTCTTTGCCATGTTTTGTTTATCTGTCCATGGACGCAAGTTGTTTCCACCTTTTATTGTGAATAGTGCTTCTATGAACATAGGTGTGCAAATATCTCTTTTTTTGAGACCCTGCTTTCAATTGCTTTGGTCATATACCCAGAAGTGGGATTCCTGGATCATATGGTAGTTCTATTTTAGTAATATTTTGAGGGAACACCATACTGTCTCCCATAGCAACCATACCATTTTAGTCCCACCAACAGTGCTCAAGGCTTCCAACTTTTCCACATCTCTGTCAACACTTGTCATTTATTTATTTTGATAATAGCCACCCTAATGAGGTAATATATCATTTGATTTTGATGTGCATTCCTCTGATGATCAGTGATGTTGAGCATCTTTTCATATGCCTGTTGGTCGTTTATCATCTTTGGAGAAAAGTCTATTCAAGTCCTTTGCCTCTTTCTTAATTGGGTTGTTTTTTGTTGTTGAGTTGTAGGAGTCCATTATTGGTTTTGAGCATGGCTTTTTGTCCACAGATATCCATAATTATGATTGTATTTTATCAAATATTTCTGTATTGGGGATTTTAGAGCTTTTATGTTAATTCAACTTATTATGTTGACTGCAAGTTCTGAGGAGCTCATAAGAGCCAGGAAGGTGGATAGGTTTGCTTCTTTTCTCTCCTTCCCACAGTAAAATTGGGTATTTTAAAATTATGCAATTTAGAAAAATTTTAGTTCATACTATCATCTGCTTAACAGTCACACTAGGTTCTTGCCGCATGACTCCATTCTCTCAGAGATCTGCTAGAATCATCTTTTAACGTGATTCCTTTCCTTAAGATACTTTATTGACAGTTTGATTTCTAATCTCCTCAGCAAAATTTATAAGACCCTTCATCATCTGGTCCAAACTGCCTTTGCAGTATCATCTTCTACCTCTCTTGTTGTTCTCTCCAGGTCCTGGAGTGAAAGTAGACTCCTTGCAGTTTTTGTTCATGTTGTGTTTGCTTTCTTAAGTGCTTTTTTTTTAATTATTAGAATTCTCTCCTTCCCTTATCTTTATCCTGTGATGATACTTTTTAATTTTGCCCAGTTTTTAGCATCTTTTTTCATACTTACCTGGATATTTACTCTCACTTTGTGTCTTCTATTCATAAGGCACCATCTATTAAAATGCTTTAAACTGTTTGATTTTTCTGATTACAAAAGTAAAATAAAAAGTAAAAGTCTTTCTCATTTTCTTTTGACCCTATTCTTTAGTTCACAGGAATAAACTGGTGCTTATCCTTTCAGAATCAATAAGTCTATGTAGCCACAGCTTTAAACTATATATGTAGGCTTTTATTTTCGTTTATTACATATCTGTATATCTACATTTATGTGTCTTTGTGTGTGTATACTACATATAGTGTTGCAACTTGCCATTTACTGTACTCTGTATGAAGGATATGTCCATATACACAGATCATTGGGTTGTCTTTAACTGGTATGGTAACTGTGGGCGGGGGCGGGGAGGCTCTGTCCATAAGGCACCTCCATCCACCAAGGATGAGAATAAGTCTACCAAGACATGATCTACTTGGGGAGGAAAGGTGGCTGATCTCTCAAAGGAGAAGGGGCAGGAGCCTGTTTCTCAATGGGTTTTTATTGGGTTCAGTTTGCACAGGAATACAGGTAAAGCTCATCAATCATTGTCAGGCAGTATGATCAAATAATAGATAACATTCCAAAAACAATGAGGGCTTATTCTGAGTCAGGGTCAGTTAGCTAAAGGGCCATAAAACTTTGGGGGGAAAAAACTCATTGTATGCTTGGACTCTTATCATTTAAATTGAGGGTATTAGCAAAGCATGTTTCAGAGGATTTTATGCATCTTTCTTAGGCCTGATTACCCTGGGGAAACCTCCCTTTCCAGCACAGGACAGCACCCACCTCTGGCATTGTTTCAGGCTTAAATCAGGCAGGGGAAGTAAGACAACCAAAAGATTAGGAGACTTCTCACAGACAGAAAGAGAACTCTGGCTGTGTCAAAGCCCAGGGGTGAAGTCCATCACGCTCTTTTTCTGTAGCCCCCCAAGTTCTTCCCTGAGGGCCCCTTCACAACCTGTGCCTGTCTTAGGTTGTCCCTCCCTTGAGGACTCTTACCTGTCATTGGCACCCTGCTGGGGCCAAGCAGGGTGAAGAAAAATGGTGCATAGCTGGCACCTCTAGGAAGATAAGCTTTGTCTCCTTAGTGGCTTATGGTCCCAAGGTCTCTTTACTCAGCCTTGGCCATAGGAGGGTTACAGCTTCTGAACCAGGCATGGCAGTTCCCAACAGGTAAGTCATTCCATTGTATGTATGGACCATAATTTATTTATCCGTCCCTTGCCAGAAGAAATATACATTTGCTTTCAGTGTTTTAATATTTCAAGCAGTGTACAGGGATTGTGTGTATATATACCTTTGCACTATTAAGCAAGCAATTCTTAATAGGGGAATTACTGATTAAAGAATATGTGCCTTTTAACATTTGATAGATAGCATTTAATATTTCATTAGATACTGTAGCTCTCTGTATCTGATTTCCCCAGCCCCTGTTAAATACTGGATATTATGAGTCATTTACATTTTTACCAATTGTAAAAACAAGATTATTTTAATTGGCATCTTTCTTTAATGCAAAGGTGTTTTCATAATTTTTGGTATTCTTCTGTGACTGGACTGTTCATATTCTTTGCCTGTTTTTCTGTTGGATTATTCTTTCCTTTTTTTACTTGTATGTGTTCTTTTTTATATTGTGGTTATGAACCCTCAACTGTTAGATGTTGCACTAGCTTCTTCTAGTCTAACTTCTTTAATAAGAACTTATTACTAGATAGTGAAATTTTCTTTACATAGCTATCGCTATCTATAAACTGAAAGTTTGTAGTATCCTATTTGTCTTTGTGGTCTCAGCTTCTAGCAACATATAGAATATAGATTACATATTCTATAAATGATTTATAATAAATGAATTATAAGACCTGACTCTTGTCTTCAGAGAGCATAGTCTAACATCACATAAATTTGTCAAGACTTTAACAACAAAGAAGAAAAACAGCATAGCATCTAAAATGCACATTCAGTTAAGTGGTGTATGAAAACTTATCTGTTGAGTAGCTTCTCTAAGTTAGTGCTCATGAAACATCCTACTGTTGGAGACTGTCCAACATCCGACTCTTGACACAGTCTGGACGGATGAGATGCGTCTGCAAGGCAGAAGCGGCTGTGGCCAGATCTCCTATCCATCTCTTCCTGTATGCCTGTCCCTATTAGCATCAGGTGGTGAAATTTTTTGAACACCTGTGCTTTATAACAAAATACTCTACATGATGCCTCCGATTCTGCATGGAATGATTTGCTGACCACTAACTAGAAGCCCCTAATAACCCTAATGCTGTCCACTTCCCCCACCTGGAAAGTAAAGGATAGAATTAAACTATGGGCAGACTAGCTGCCAGAATATTGAAGGAAGCCATTGCTGGGAGTGTCTAAGGAGTCACCATTCAAAAGCTCAAGATTTATTAGAACCACTGCCTTTCCCATGCCCTGGGCAGGAGTGGTTATTGTTGGGACCAGGTGGAAAGACGAGGAAGGAGTTTTAATTAAAATATAATAATCCTAGTACATAAAAACATAATAGCCTCCAGATATGTAGTTAATATAGCAAGGTAAAGAATCATTTCTCTAATTTCTATAAACAATAACTAGTTTTTAAAGTACTCCTTGTATTCCTTTAATTTAGATCAATCAATAGAAATTTAGTAGATATTTAATTATTAATCAGCATGTGAAAGTTTGTGCTTGTATAGCTTCATTGGTTATCTGATTAACGACCCTCTTGGTCAAAATAACCTTTGTTTAATATGGTTACTTTGTGGGACTTTTGTAAATTTCAGTTTCTTTGTGTAATATGATTGATCTGTAAAACCTTCTGTACTTTTTGAAATTATTTCTATGGTAACTTTTTGTGTTAATAATCGTATTATGTATTGAATATTGTATAACCTCCCCTATAAAAATAAAGATTGATTTTACTCGGTGAGTCAGTCAGGTCTAGAGAGCCTGGCTATCCTCCGGCACCACATCCGGTGTCTCGCTTCATTCGCCTTAGCCGAGCATCCTTCGGGGACCCTGAGACCCCGCCCAGGCTGGACCCCGGCATCCTACTACTTTTTTTTTCCATTGACTTCTGTGCTGAAAGATGAATTATTTTCTATTAGCTTTAAAATGAAATCTGTATCAACCATGATGGAATTATATTATTCTGCCTTTTCTTTGAGACAAGTGTCCAAGTTTAGTTCGTGTAGTAATCGATACATTTTTCTTACACTCAATTTCAATTTTTCCTTGAATTCTAATTTTTTTCCTTGCCATTTCAGGTAAGACCATGAATTATGGCATTTCTTAAATGAAGCATTCAGAAATGAAGTGAAAGTCGTAACAAATAGAAAAGTGATTTCTAAGTTATGTCTATTAATTTGACTATAGATATATATATTTACCTCCTTAGTAATGCACGAAGTCTTTGTGGGAAGCAGAAAAGCAAGCAACTATATTTCTTGTGCTCACCTAAATATTACTGGAAAATAAGCCGCATCAGTCTACAAAGAAGTTTTCATACAAGCAAAATAAGATGTAAATGGACCAAAAGTGAAGACTCTGCTTGTAGTAAACACTGTTACTCTCCAAGCAACAATGATTTACATATTGGAATTTTGAGACTCAGCACTTCAGCTCCCAAGGGACTTACAAAAGTGAGCATTCGTATGTCCCGTATTAAAAGTACTTTAAACTCTGTTTCAAAGGCTCTTTTTGGAAATCAGAATGAAATGATCTCACGTTTAGCACAATTTAAACCACGTTCTAAAACATTAAGAAAAGTATCAGATGGTGGCTGGTTAGAACAGAAAAACATTAAACAAATCATCAAATCTCTAAAAAACTATAGTGACAAATCAACAGAAAAGAGTTCTGTTCCAGAAAAGCAAAGTCACATTATAGATAAAGACGAAAATATTGGTAAACAAAGCATTTTTCATTACACAAATAGCATAACCACAAAATTTGGAGAGTCATTCTACTTTTTATCCAATCATATTAATTCATACTTCAAACGTGAGGAAAAAATGTCTCAAAAAAGGGAAAACAAACATTTCCAGAATAAATCAAAACTTGAAGATAAAAAGGTTGAAGAAGAGAAATCCAATTTTCCAGATCCTGGTATGCTGACTGATAAGAAGCTAGACTCAGAATCTTCTTCATATACTGTGGACAAGACTGAAAGTCCCTCAAGTGGGACACCTGAGATTCTTCCAGTTTCTACTAAACAAAGTATTGCTAACTTCCTTTCTCGTCCCACTGAAGGTGTACAAGCTTTAGTAGGTGGTTATATTGGTGGACTTGTCCCCAAATTAAAGTATGATTCAAAGAGTCAGTCAGAAGAACAGGAAGAAGCCACCAAAGCTGAGCAGGCTGTCAGCAAAGATAAAAATGCAGAGGAGAAAAAGCGTTTATCTCTTCAGCGAGAAAAGGCAAGTTGTTGTTATGATGGTTTTAAGTTTTAACTTTTGTCAAATTAATGTTTTCTTTCCTGATGGAACTTAGAAACTTTAACCGTTTGTTAGTATTACTAGAGCAGTATCATATTATAATCATATATTTTACATGTCTTTGTAGATTATTGCAAGAGTGAGTATTGATAACAGAACCCGGGCATTAGTTCAGGCATTAAGAAGAACAACTGACCCGAAACTTTGCATTAATAGGGTTGAAGAATTGACTTTTCATCTTCTAGAATTTCCTGAAGGAAAAGGAGTGGCTGTAAAGGTAATTTTAATTTTTTTAATCTGGTTTTGTCTTGGAATAAAAATACTGATGAACCTTCTAAAATGGAGAAGGCAGTGCCTTTCATTATTTAAATACTTTTGTGGTTTATATCATACATGTGATGTATAATATTCAGTAAATTGCCCCATTTATTTTATGATACACATTATGCTGAATGGTCCCTTTTTTCTATGTTATAAATTGTGCTGTTAGTAATAATATCTATATTTTAAAATTAAACATTTTATAATGGAAGATAAATATCAATAGATTAACTTTTCTTTGTCTCAGTTTTTTCAAGTATAAAATAGTCAAGGTAATTTACATCCATTTAAACAGAATTTTCAGAAAAATACTATAATATATAAATGATGTGACTGAGTATCTGTGCATCTGTGGTAGGATTATTTGTAATATTTAATGAACAATTCAAACTATAATGAGTAGATAATGTTAATATTTCATTAGAGATCTGTAGTGCATATTTTTAACTTGACATTCAGAAAATTTTAAGTTAGTTTATATTTATTCAACTTTTTGGCAGCCATCTTTGCTGCAAAATTATCTAAGTCTTTGAATAATGTAGTTTTCCATTATAATAATAGCTAAACTTTCATGCTCATAAAATTTGGAATTATCTTTCATATGGATATAATCTCTTAACCTAAAAGATAAATTTTCTAAATATAAGTATTCATTTAAGTCTGTTTAACATTTTCATTCATATACTGAAAGCAGAAACCTACAATTTCATATTTTAAAAAACTCTTTAAAAACATTTATTGAAGTAAGTTGTGAGTATAAAGTTCAATGAATTTTCAAAAATTAAACATACCCTTGTAACTAGCACCTAGTTGAAGAATAAATTGACCAGTGCTTCAGAAGCTTACCTTGTACTGCAAATCATAGTCTCCCCAAAAAGTAATCACAGGTTAGTTTTACTTCATGTTGTGTACTATATGAAATAATTGTGATTGGCTTCTTGGAAGAAATCACTCATACTGTTATGGTTAGTTGTATATCATTTAGTCATTGTTGCTTTTATATTTCATGGTTTGAATATACCACAAGTTATTAATTGAACTATTGATAGATTTTTTTATTAGTTTCAGTTTTAGTCCATTATGAATAGTCTTGCTAACTGAAATTTGAGGACTCATATTTTGCATAACTGATCCCAAATCAAAGCGCTTTTCAGTACCAAGGAGAAATGTGATACAGGAATGTATATTCAGATCAGTTATGGATGAAAATGTAGGTAGTCTAAAGAAAGTCTTCACTCTTCTCCTAGATAATATCCCAATAACAATGAACTTGATAAATTGCTTTGAACATGTTAGCATGTACACTTTCATATGACCTTTCCCAACTGAATTTTTAATTATTAGCAAGAATTGAGCTGTTGAAAAATGTTAGAATTGTTTATAAAACATCTGTATTTTATTCGTGTGTACCGTATTTATGGTGGGCAAGTCTAGGAAATTGTCTTTTGTATCTAATGCTCTAAAAGAAACTAGGTTCTTTTATGTGTATGTATTTTGTGTACTCCACCATGGCAGCCATGTCTAGGAAATTATCTTTGATGATTTTTTCATCGTTGATGGTGAAGATGATATCCCTTCACTATTTTTTACATAAAAAAGTAACCTTTTATAATTTTTTAAAAAGACAGCCCATGGAAATTGTAGAAAAGTTTTAGAAAAAGCAAAAGTAAGAAAATAAAAACATATTTCTACTACCTGAGATCACCACTATTATTTAAATATTAGTATCTATTTGTATTAATTAGATTAAGCCGAGTTAAGCTCTATTAACAAACTGCCAAAATCTCAGCTGTTTAACATAAGTTTATTTATCACTCATGCGAAGTCAGCAGTGATTCTGGGTGACTCCAAGAAAATGTACTTACATGCAGTGGTTACTTTGATCCTGCGTTTTATATTCTCAGTAGGAGACCTCCTCCATCTTTTCTGTATCAAAGTAAGAGTATTTGAACAGAAAGTACCACAGTTTTGTTCTGCTCAAAACTTACTTGTCCTGCCCAGTTCTACCGGCCTGAGAAGTCCTTGCCTTTGTGCTCCTAGAGGGGAAGTGAACTAGGTATTGGTAATATCTACCACAGTATTCCTCCGGAAATTGTTCTATAAGTATATATCAAAATGAAGTCATTGTATATGTACTATTATAACCTGTTTTGTTCAGTTTGCATTGTATACCTTTCTGTATCAGTAAATTTTCATCTCATCTTATACCCAGTTCAAAATGTTTGTTATATAACTGATTGGGTCTAAAAGAGGTTCCAATTTAGACCATACATTTCATGTGGTTTTTTCCCTAAGTCACTTAAGAGGTCTGTTCAGAAAGTATCCAGTCATGTACTATGAAAAATAGAGACATTTGTTGAAGAAGATACAAGAAACACTACATAGGACAATGATGCCTCATTCCCCTTCAAAGTAGGTACTTGGGGACCTCACACAGTTCTCCCAGCATGTCTTCTGGTATTCAAAACACTCTGCAAAATCCTTTGTTGGAATTGCCATCAGCTGCCCCATGGTATTTTCCTTAATCTCATCACCGTCTGAAATCTCTTCCCTTTCAAGGATGATTTTAATTTTGGAAAAAGCCAGAAGTCACAGAGTGCCAAATCTGGCCTATAGGTGGGCCAAGTCACCTGGGTGATACAATGACTCACCAAAAACTGCATAAGTGCTGCATGAGTAGGCATGTTATTGTGATGAAGCTGCCAATCACCAGGTGCCTATAGCTGTGACCATTTTTGTCATATTTCATGTCTCAACTGACAAAAAACATTGAAGTGTAGTACTCCTTATTACTTGGCCTGGAGGGGTGTACTTGTGATGGACCACACCTTCCCAATCAAAAAACACAGTTAACATGGTCTTGATCTTTCCATAACTTTGTTGTATCTTTTAGCATGGAGAACCAGGGGACTCCTGTTGGGATGACTGAGCCTTCATTTCTTTCATAGCGGTAGACCCACGATTCATCTCAGGTTGTGACCTTGAGAAAATCTGGTTCATTGGTAGTAGTTTGAATCAAGTCATTAGCAACTGCGGCACAATGTTCCTTCTGCTCTGGTAGCAGAAGCCATGGAACACATTTTGCCATGACACGTTTCATGCCAAGATCCTGCATCAAAAACTTAGACGCAGTAGTTTTTGGAATCCCCAGAGGAGCTTGTACTCTCACACTGTCAGTCGCTGATCTTTGTTGATTGTGGCCCATACACATTCAACATTCTCAGGTGTTCTGCTTGTTGCAGGTGAATCACTTTCAGCAGATGCTTGACCATCTTTGACGTGTTTGCGCCACACTCTTATTGGCGCTGCACTCATTGCATCGTCTCTAACAGCCTTCTGAATCATTTCCACAGAGGAATGTTCAAGCTTAACAAAATCTGATGCAGATTCATTGCTCTACTCTCAGTCCTTTGGAAAGCAGTGGCTGTGCAGTGCACATGTTCACTCAACATTGTCTGCTGCCGCCACTGACTAGTGTAGTGAAGTTGTCGTAGTCCACTCATACGGATTCCAGTCCACTCTTCTCGGCTGTCAGTTTACATTGATGTTGTGTAAACTGTTCTCATTATATTAACAGTATCTGGACTTTTTCCAGACAGACCTTGTATAATATAATGTAGACCTTCCTTACCTGCACCATTAGAACTGACTAATTGAAGAGACCGGGCTGTGTTATCTTGTAGAATGGTTCAACTTTCTGGATTTACCTGGCTTCCTCTTCTTAGTGTTACTAAGAAGTCACTCTTTCCTCTTTCCTTTTTCCTTTTTTCCTGTTTCCTTTTTTATTTCCTGAACACTGGAATTTAAATATAAATACTTGATTGAGTTAAACATTTTCTTAGAACAGATTGTAGTTGGTGTTCACTGCTTCATACTGCATCCTGTTAGAACACATGGTTGGTAGAACAACCATTAGTAATGCTAAACTAAGGCTGACCACTGCATTAGAGAGGTGACAGTCTGATCTTTTCATTGGACATTTAAGCTGGAACCATTATTTAATCAACCATTAACCTGTTTCTAGAACTAGTTGTTTCATTAGGATTGCAGAATAAATTTCTAATTCTGTCATTCTTCTGCATTATAATTGATATTATTCTGTCAAAGTAGAGCTTTCGTTCATTAGCTAACGCAATTGGGTTATTCTTAAAGATCAATTTTACAGGAAAAGCAAGAGAAATAATTTCTTTTTAGTCTTCAATTTTCAAAGTAAAGACTTGCTTCAAAAACTGCTTCAGTGGTGACATGATTTGGGGCATTTTTTTCTTTACTGTCATTATGAACTTATAGTTGTTAATATAGTTGTGTTTCTGTAATCCTTTCTTCCATCTTCTTTTTAAAATGCTGAATTTCTCTCAGCTTTGTCTTGGAGGTTCCCCTTCAAGCTGATTTAAGTATCTTTTTAAAAAATTACTATAAAATTATATAGAGAAAATATATATCATAAGTATACAGCTCCATGAGTTTTCAGATACTGAACACATCTGTGAAACCATCACCCGTTGAAAGAAAAAGAGTTACTCGTGTTCCAAAAGCTCCTTTGTTACCTCTCTCATCACTGTCTCCAAAAACATTGACTACTTTTTCTGTTTTCTAGCAGTGTAGGTTAGCTGTGCTTTTTCCCTAAATGTCATATAAATGGAATAATATAGTATGTGGTTTTTTCTGTGTTTCATTTTCTGTTTAACATTATCTTTGCTAGAATTTTCTATATTATTGAGCATAGTTGTAGAACATTCATTCTAATTGTGGTGTGTTCTGTGGTATGAATATGGTGCAATGTATATATCCATTTGATTGCCAGTGGCCATTTGGATAGTTTCCAGTTTGGGAATATTTAGGAATAGTGCTTCTGGGATGTATCTTTTAGAAAACATATGTCTTGATTTCTTGGGGTGTATACCCAAGAGTAGTATTCCTGGTCATAGATTATGCTTGTTTTCTTCTTTAGTAGATAAGGCCTGATGATTTTGCATAGTGCTTATACCAGTTTATATGTTCACCAGAATTGCATGAGCCTTCTGGTTGTTCTGCTTCCTCTTCAGCACTTTATATGATTTATCTTTTATATTTCAGTCATTTTGTTGACTGTTTAGTGGTATTGAATTGTGGCTTTAATTTGTATTTGTCTGGAAACAGTGAAGTTCAGCACCTTTTCCAGTGCTTATTGGTCATTTGAATATTTCCTTTGTGAAGTGCATATTTCAGGTCTTGCTCATTTTTCTGTTGAGTTGACCAGCTTTTTCTTACTGATTTGGAGAATCTCTTTATATATAATGGATATAAATATTTCTCTATATATTATAATATATGTATATACAATATACATCTATGTTGATTATAAGTAAATGTTATATCTTATAATATAATAATAAATGTTATATCTTCCAGTCTAGGTTACCTTTTTACTCTTTCTAATGGTTTTTGGCAAACAAATATTCTTAATTTTAATATTGTCCAATTTATAAATATTTTCCTCTATGCTTAGTGTTTGTGTCCTGTTTAAGATATTTTTGCCTACCCTCAGATCATAAAGAGATTATCCTGTGTTTTCTTCTAAAACTTTATTGTTTTACTCTTCACACATGTTTGCTATTCATGTAAGATAAATCAGGTTATGTGGTGTGAGACCTGACTTTTTTTTTAAATACACGTATCCAATTGACCTGGCACATTATTGTTATAAATCAAGTGATTATATATGGGTCTGTTTCTGAATACTGTATTCTGTTCCATTTATCCTTGCTCCAATAGTAGACTGCTGAAATTGTAACTTTATAATAAATATGATGTCCGGTAGCACAAATTTTTTAACTTTGTTCTTCATCTTAATATTGACTTAGTGTTCTTGGCACATTGTATTCCTATATAAATTTTAGGACCACCTTATCTATCAAAAATTTTAAAAAGAATTATTCATGCTGGGATTGCATTGATTCTATAGCGCAATTTGGGGTGAATTGAGTCTTTATAATACTCAGTCTTCCAAACATTGAATATAATACATTCTTGTGTTTATTTAGACTATCTTTATTTTCCCTCAGTATATTAATACATTTGGACTGCTACAGCAAAATATCAACTAGTTGGCTTATAAACAACAGAAATGTGTTTTTTGGAAGCTAGAAGTTCAAGTTCCAGGTGCCAACATGATCACTTTTGGTGAAGGTCCTCTTCCTGGTTCCTACCTGGTACCTTCTCACTCTGGGGTCCCATGCTGGAAAGTGCAAGGGATCTCTTTTGAGGCCTCTTTTGTAAGGGCACTGATCCCATTTATGAGAGGTCTGCTCTTATGACCTAAGTACCTCCCAAAGGCTCCATCTCCTAATACCATCCTAATACCACTACACCTCCTAATACCAAAGATGATGATCTTTGGGCATTAGGATTTCCACATGTAAATTTTGAAGGACACAAATGCTCAGACCAGAGCACTCAATGTTTAAAAGCTGCTCAATCAGTGCCTTTACATATTTCATTAGATTAAAAAAAAATAAAACGTAATTCCTAGGTGTATGATGTTTGGGTATAGTAATTTTATTTTTGGTATTTTTATTTAATATATTTGAGTGGTGATTGGTCTTTGATCATTTGGTACTTGTTTCACATACTATATAATTTTTCTGGATATTGGACATTGTGAATTCAAAAAAATTGCTTAAGATCTATATTGTATCAAATGATTTCGTTTTCCAGAGATAGTTTATTTGTTCCTCTGCTTGAAACATGGGGTGGGGACGCTGATGACTTTAAATCACTTAGGGTCAGTGCTGGGTTAAGGCTGGTTTACAATTTGGTGAGATCTTTAGTTTGCCCCTTTTTTAGGCCATATTTCTCTAGGGCTTACAGTTGAGAGCCTGGTGTGTTCACGACCACCACAACCATTACCCTTCTGAGCCTTAAAACTCAAGAGTACAAAAATTGAACTCTCATTTCCAGAGTTTTTCAGCTTTAGCTTCCCACACTACATAATTAAAGAATCCACTGAATATCTTGAGGTGAAACCAGCCTTGTGATTTGTGGCCCCTCAAGTCTTTAGTTTTGTGGTTCTAAACCCATGAGACTCTAAATTTTAAATGACCAACTGGTCTCAACTGTCCTCCATTTATGGTCTTCTGTCTGAACCAAAACCAACATTTCAATCTTTAGTTTCTTCTCCAACTCAGCAAATGCTTCAGGGGAAATAAAAGCTCACCTCCCGGCAGTTATCCTCTTTCCAGAATCTTAGCTCCTCCTGTCCCTATAGCTTCAGCAGCTCTTCAGTGCTTTTAAATCAGTGGCACTTTGTTTTTTTGAATCAAGCTTTCCAGATGGTCTTACAGAGACTGTTCTGTGCCAGCAAGAATACCAGTTAATATCTTCATGCTCCACCATTGCTCAGGTTACGCCGGTGGGGCCTTGGAGGTCAGCACTAAGCCAAATCAAATAAAACAAAAAAAATTGAAAAATTTAGAACAATAGTATTTTAGATTTGATTTATTATTAAAAAAAGAGAAACAAAATGAGTGATACATTGGTGGTTACTTAATTCACTGGAGGTTACACAGCACAAGTATAGCTGCAGCTCAACTATTCCTTTAACCCTTAAATCCAGGCTGCTGACCAGGTGAGATGTTTCTGTGCACAGAACCTAGAGAGCCTGGTAAACTCATTGCAGAGCCCTAGAATTTAAGCTCTTGCCTCTGATGAACAGTATGAAGTTGAATGCTTAGCATCTTGAAGTCCTAGGTTTGTTTAACTTTTTAATTGTAATGGTCAGCTTTTGCCTTCTACCTTAACTTTATTAATTAACTTTTGTTCATATATCACTGTGAACTACCCTTGTGTTCCATGTTCAGTGTACACAAGGTGTTTGTTTTTTTTTTCTTTTAGTAGCAAGTTTAATTTTCTGTAATTACTATGAAGCAGTTTCATCTTAACTTTGGGACTTAGACAAAATATTGTATAAAATTTATAATGTTAACCTTTTGTTGTAACATTGTTTGGAAAGTTTTGTTAAGCAAATTACATTTTCTCTAATTGTTCAGCGTTGCATCTTTAAAGGAAATATTTAGAAAGAGGTTAATTTTTGACCTAGATATTAGGACAAATATATTCTAGATATTAATTTACATTAATTAATGTGTCAAGCATTAATGTATCATTTAAGATCCTGAGAAAGTAATAAACACTGGCACCTTCATTGCATGTGATGGTATACACATGTTGGTTACAAATAATCATGTATTTTTACTTTTGATTTGACAAAAGTTACAAAAATCATTTTTCTCAATATAGGAGAAAATTATTCCATATTTATTAAGATTGAGGCAGATTAAGGATGAAACTCTTCAGGCTGCAGTTAGAGAAATTTTGGCTTTAATCGGCTATGTGGATCCAGTGAAAGGAAGAGGAATTCGAATTCTTACAATTGATGGTGGAGGAACAAGGTAAGACTGGAAAAATGATCTTTAAAATCTAGAATTCCAGTTCAACCTTAGGAATTTTTAAAAAATAATTTGGTATAATTATATCATTGCAAAATCAAATTTTTTAAATAAAACATGAAACAGTTTTTCTTAATTTACTTATTTATCAATTTCAGAGCTCCTTCAGCGTATCTGAATTTCTTTTTATTTTAATTCTACCTAACCTAGTATTTATATTTTAATTTGCTCTTTTCAGACAGTTTTGGCAGTTTAGGACAGTTTATGAATCAAACCTTCTCTTAAAATCTTGGCAGTATGTTATAATGCTCACATTTTTATTACATTTATCTTACCATATGTCAACTATTCATTTAGTAAAGTGATGGTAATAAAGGAGCCTGTATCAGTGACTTCCTGAGCCCCAACATCTTCACCTGCAGATGCCAGTTCTGGTGCTACTCAAGACTTGTTAAATGCATTCTTAGTTCAGAAGGAGATAATTTTACTGTCAAGCTCCATTCTTCTGGCAATCTTCCATGCTTCTTATTTTGTCTTAGTTTGTCTAGTTTCTTATGACTTATTAGTTAGATTCTTTGGCTTGGTTTTATGAAACTTTCCCCCCAATTTGCTAGCTTGGGTTCCAGTTCCCTGCCATTTCTACTCTTACCTCTTAGATTCATAGTACATGCCTTGCCTTATGTTTTTTAGTTAATTTATCTCTCTGGCTTCCTTCTCTGGTATACCTGCTTTGCCAATCACCATTTTGTATGATCACGTACTATCTTTATTTTTTTTGTTAAATTCTATAGTCGTGCATGTGAGCCAAATCTTTTAATGTGAGTGATGAGAGGAGGAGTTTAGTGTATAATCTAGGCAGAGGGCAATAAAATACCAGCCTCATGTGGTGGCAAGTGGGAAGCAAGAGAAAGGAACAACATGCCAAAAATTTGAAGAGAAAGGTGGGCTGGATATAATAACAATAGGTCAAGATCATTCTTAACTATAAACCCTGTGGGTGACTAGGACAGAATTGCAGGGGTAGGGGAGAAGGTGACTGATATTGAAAGAGTCTGTTTTGGACATGTTGAATATAAGGCATCACACTTCCACAGAGAAGTGCTTAGTCAATAAATGAAGATAAAATTGATTGAGAGGAAAAGTCTTAGAAGACCTTTTCGATTGTTCTTAGGGAAGTGAAATAATCCAAGAAAGTGGACATCATTCATGTGATAAAGTTGTAAAGAACTGGAGAGAATCATTCCAATTCACCAAATTGGTTCAAGGGATGAGAAGCAGAGAAAGTGGCAGTTAAGCCAGTAAGGAATTTCACTGAGGAGTAGGGAGAAGCCAGTCCTCTCTGCCATTAAGTTCAGGAGAGTTGAGAGAGATGGTGTTATTCATTGAGTTAACAAACAAGTATTGATTTAGTGCCTACGGTGTTCTAAATACCTATTTAGGTCCTGGTGTGAATCAGTAAATAAAACAGACAAAATCCAAGTCTTCATCATGCTACTATTCTAGAGAAGGAAAGAGGAAACAAATAGAAAAAAATTAAGTGATGGGTGCTATGAAGAAAATAAAAACAACGTAAGGGATAGAGAGTAACAGTGTTATTTCAGAGAGTGAGCATGACCAACTTTTTGAAGAAGTAACATTTAAGTGGAGATCTGAAAGTAGAACATTAAATGGCATTCAGATGTCTGTTTAGAGTGAGGGAGATAATAGGGAAAAGATACTTTATGGCCGATAAGTATTTGACTTCCTAGAAATGGCAGTTTTGAAAGTCATAGGAAATTGAAGTGAAGATAATTTGGGAAAACCTAGAGGTGGATTAGAATGAAGGTAGGGGGAGATAATTGATTCTTCTCTGGAGACGTCTTTTCCCCCTAGAAGATGTTTGTGTCCAGAGGCGTTTTTCGTTGTCACAACTAGGGGACTGCCACTTGGATTTAGTGAAAAGACAGTTGTTGCTGAGTATCTACAATGCATAGGATAGCCCTCTACAACAAAGAATTTTCCATCCCAAAATGTCAACAGCGCTGTTGTTGAGAGAAACCTTGGTTTCGGGGAATGTGTCGGAGCAGCTAGAATGGGAAATCTGTGTTGAAATGAGTAAGGTAAGAGGGTTTGTGAGAAAAAGAATTCTTATCTTTCATTTATTTTGTGTAAGAAAAGGTACAGTATTGGGCTTATAGAACCAACCTGGCAAGTGTATTTATTTTTAAATTTATCTGAGTTAATTTCTAAATATAACATTTACAAGTAGTTTTCTTTTTCATTATACAAGTAGAATTTGGGAGGAAAACTATAAAGTAAAACCAGCTCAGAATTTCAAGATTATTTTTAATATTTTGATTTATTTCTTGAGATATTATTCTATGTGAATATAAATGCATGTTTTATTTCATTTTTATAAGTAAGGGAGGTCATATTGTTAAATATGTTTTATCCAGCATTATCGTTAACTCTTCATGTCTCACCTTGAATTTATAACATAGCTCTGTTATAAGTCATTTTATGTTCTCTTAACACTTCACATCCACACTACTTGTTACAATTAAAATAAACATCAGTATTTTTGATTTTCTGGTGACTTCCTGTTAGCAGTATCAAAGTATAATTTGTCATTCTCAATTTTAATTTGTGTTGTCTGACTGCCATTGTGTTCGAGGACTTTCCTGCCCTACACCTTGGGTTGGGATTATAATGTTTCATTAGTTCTGTCTGTTCTCTAAGTGCTAAGAATTGTCCACATCCCAGAGGTTAGTATGCTAAGTGAAATAAGTCAGGCAATGACAAATATCAAGATTTCACTTAAATGTGCAATCTGAAAAACACAATAAATGAACACACAAAACAAACTCTTAGATACAGAGAACAGACTAATGGTTGCCAAATGGGAGCCGGTTGAGGGAATGGGTAGAAAAGGTAAAAGGATTTTGAAGTACAAATTGGTACTTACAAAATAGTCACAGAGATGTGCAGAACAGCATAGGAAATATAGTCAGCAATATTGTGATAACTGTATGGTGCCAGATAGTTTACCAGACTTACCGGGATGATCACTTTGTAAGTTATATAACTGTCTAATCACTATGTGATACACCTGAAACTAATATAATATTGTATATCAACTATAATTGAAAAATTCAAAATTTTTCAAAACAGAGTTGTCTGCCCTGAATTGGCCTACACTTCCTGGACTGTTTCATCTTTTACATTCATTGTTAAGTTACTTGCAACGTTTAGCAAAGATCCAGAAGTGAATAAAGTCAGTAGCATAAATTAATGCATCCTTAATATAAAGTACTATCCTAAGGTTGTTAAGAGTTTTAAAAAATGAATAAAAATTTAAAAACATGACTAGTGAAGTGTGTAAACAAAATCATGTACAAGCATAGGTGACTGACTGACTACATTGGTAAGAGAGAAACCAGTGTATGGCATCCCCACACTGGTGAGTAGAGACTTTAAGTATTTTCCACTGTTGGGGTATTTTTGATGTTTTTATCTTTATTATTTTTTATGTATTGATTTTTAGGAAGAGAGAGAGAGACATCAGTTTGTTGTTCCACTTATTTGTGCACTCAGTGGTTGATTCTTGTATGTGCCCTGACTTGGGATCGAACTCATAACCAGGACAACACTAAGCGACTAGCTACCCAGCCTGGGCAGTAGGGATTTTTTTTTAACCTTACGTGGCATATATTTGTAGTCTAGATACTAGTATAAATTTTAAAACATGCATCTGTAGCACAGGTTTTGCACCATTATTTAGATATCGGATATTCAAAAGTCATCTTGAAAACTTAAGCAACTTTGGCCAATGCTAAATTATATTATTTGTTTTTGTATTAGCATACAACCTAGAAAAGCAACTTTTAGGATTGTTCTATTCAATAACTTACCTTTTCTTGAAACAGGAATTTTTACCTTTATATTATGCCTTTATATTTTTTATAGGGGTTTGGTTGCTCTTCAGACACTGCGGAAATTAGTTGAACTTACTCAGAAGCCAGTTCACCAGCTGTTTGATTACATTTGTGGTGTAAGCACAGGTAATTATTACGGGAATGGTACATCCTAGCAGTGCATTACGAAAAAGAACATTAAGCACTTATGTTTGAGATCATTCTTTGAAATAATGAATATTAATTTCCTGTTTTGGTGAATAATTCTTTGGTTTGCTTAATGAACTTTTAAAAGTATTTATTGGGAATAAGGTAACAGAAGAGAGTTTTTAATGTGTTTGCTAATATTTTCTAAATAAGTCATAGTGACAAGTCATGCATGAACTTATGAATTTTCTCTTTATAGTGTAGTCACTTTAAAGACTGTGATGAAATGAAAGGTCAGTAGGTACTCAACTTGTACTTGAACCAATAGAATATTAAAGATAAATAAGATTATACTTATTTGTGAGAAAAAGTAAATTGCTTTTTCTATCATTTTTCTTTAATCTGGTTGTTCGTATTACGGAACCTCGCCTATGCTGTTCTGAAATAGCTGTGGGGTTTGATTACCCGCCACCAAGAAGCATGACTTTCAAGGCAAGAGTTTGGTGAAAAAGGAAAGGGAATGTTTATTTACAGGTTATACAGATTCAGAATAATGGCAGATTTCTGCTGTTAAGTCCCACTCCGTTTAAAACACCCCAAAACACATAATCCTGCCCCCCTTTGCCAACGCAGGCCAGTTTTAGAATACAGCAGTCAGAGATACTGCCTTTCAGAAAAGCAGAAATCTGTGGCTTAGCATTTCTGGTCATAGTTCAGCATGCCAGGCATCTCCCACTAATGTGTGCTTGGTTAGACAGGTTTGTGCATGACTCCATCAGTTCTGCCACTGTGCTCTCTGGGCAGATTTCCCAGTGGGTCTCCTGTTTTCTTACTCCAGCTCTTAATCCAAAACTGCTTGGCATCTCCTTACTCTAAATCACGTGGTGCCTCATTACACACCAGACTTTATGGCTGAATCCCCCTCCTTCATGATGTCTTCCTCATAGCTGCCTCCTTCTCTCTCAGACCTCATGGATGCTCTTCACTGTTGACCTCGTGGCCAATGAGGTGGCCCTTCTACTCTTTTTCAAACCACATGGCTGCTACCCTTCTCTTTCTCATCCTGCCCTTATTTTAAATGCTGACCTGGAGCTTCCTATGGGACCTCATATCTGACCCTCTACAATGTGCTACTGTTGCCAGTTTCCCTATATCTTTTACCTTATTTTGACTGCCATCTTTAGTCAGTGCAGGAGTACCCTGTGACACAAGGGTCTTTCGCTCCTGCCTCTCGCACAGGTGCTATATAAGCTTCCCAGCTGCATCAGGAGTCACTGTACGGTCTAAAAGTTAAGGTCTGAAAGTCGCGTAAACCTTTTACCCCGGGCGGCGGGGGCGGGGGGGGGTGGCAGGGAGTGGGTGTAGCATTGCTGTCAATTAGCTATCAACTTGCCATTATTATGAAAAGTATTTTGACTGCAGTATCATTCCCTTACCCCATCCCCCAACCGTGCACTGTGGGGAGTATTTTTGGGGACCCCCATTTTGTACCCCATTTCATTTGAAGCCAGAATTTAAATTGATAAATGTGAAAATCTATGTTTATTAAAGGCTACTTTTAGTATTGCTAGTTGACACATAGTTATATTTTATAGTTTCATGTTTATATAGAAGAAATTGGCAACGTGGGATACAATCGTACTGAATAATTTCTTAGTTTTTATTGACTGATCATCACATGAATTTTTGTTTCGTTCTTCTGTCTCCTTACCCAGTTCTCTCACCCATCTATTCCCCATTCCCAATACCTCCCACCCCTTCACATCGTATCTCAGGATACTGATTGCTATTGCTTACCTCCCAGGTAACTCTGAAGGACTACTACGATCGCAGATCCTTGCCGTATATTTTACTATTTGACTTGATAATTTCTTAGTTTAGTTTATCTTTGTAGATTTTAATTTCTATATCTTTTATCTAATTTTTTGAATTATAATAGTAGTTTTAAAGACCACTAGCAACAAAGTCAAATGATTTGTCCAGATTATTTGTGTCAACTATAACAAATTGTGAAAACTGAGTAAAAATAGTCCCAGGGATGATTCAATAGCTTTGAGAATCAGATTTCTAGATATTACACTGAATACTAATTCCTCAAGATGTTGGCATATTTGGAAAATGTTGGGTTAAAGGAAGTTAAACAAGTTTCTTTATAGAAGCACTTCTAAGATCTTTTGGTGTGTTAAAAGTGCATTGTGACTTTCAGAATTGGAAAATAATATGTATATCCCAAATTGATTTAACTATGGAAACCTGAAGAAACATTTTCCAGGGCTAGAGTTTTTTTGGTAATTTTTTTGGAGCTATTACTTGGACTGTTTCTTTTACATTTTAGAATGGTCCTAGCAATTCAGATATTTAAACATATCTACAAGGTAACTTCTTGCTTTGACACTATTCTTAGTATGTGGGTGCTCAGTAAAGAGAATTTTAAAAATCACAAAGATTAATCCATGGAATAGAAGATCAGTTTATGTAATATGTACATTTCTATATTAATCATAATATATCTTTTCTATTGTTTTCTAGCTTATGTTAAACTTAATTTGCAGTACAGTATTTAAAATTTTTCTTTCTTTTTTCCATTTTGCATTTTCTAAAGTGGAAATTTTGTTTCATTTTATAATTTCTATAAAGTTAATAAATATATACTTAATACAAGGGTGATGTCCTTACCAGTTTAATAAAATTCAGTATCTATCTTTAATATCTGCTCATTTATATAGTAGGTCTACTTAAAAAGAAAGGAACTTGATTTTTTAGCAAGTTATTTTATGTGTTAAGTACAGCTTTTCTACAGATTGAAAATAACAGTATCTGTTTATATAGTTATGCCACACAGTGTATTTTCAAATATAAGCTGTCTTACCTTTCACTAGAATAAAACTAAATATAATAAAATATGTAAAATACAGTATGGTAGTGATTTTCTGTTTTCTCTTTCTTTGCAATCTCAAAGTAAGCAGTGGTGTGATACCAGTTTTTGCCTTGTCCAATCTGACAGTCTCCCCATCCCTCTAAACCTTTCCCCAGTTTTTCTTGTTAGTTCAGTGTTAGGCCAACCAGGTACACTAGGTGGCAGTGTGTCCCACTAATTGGCAGCTAGGATATGAAATATGCTATTTGAAATAATATCCTAAAGACCTCATTTCTTTAATTACATTGGTTCCCAGGACCAGCCTGAAGGAGTAGCAATGTTTTTAACAAATTGGAAACTTGTCAAATGTACTGTTTACTATGACCAAAACTAAGGAATTTGTTAAGGATAGAAAGGACATTCTGTACCACAATATCTTAATTATGTATGATTTAATGTAAGGTAAAACAACAGATTTTGTATATTTTTAAATTGTCATCCTCATCATTGGTTGCCATTTATGTATCCTTATTGAGGCCGAGTAAATAAGGCCCTGTCTCTACATGTATTATCCCAGTATAAGGACCTTGTAATTATCCTTGCTTCATAAAGGAAAAATTAGGGCTCTGAGATGTTAAGTAGATTGTCCCAGGTAACACAGTTTGTTTTCTTTCAGGTGCTATATTAGCATTCATGTTGGGATTATTTCATATGCCCCTGGATGAATGTGAGGAACTTTATCGAAAATTAGGAACAGATGTGTTTTCACAAAATGTCATCGTTGGAACAGTCAAAATGAGTTGGAGCCATGCATTTTATGACAGTCAAACATGGGAAAATATTCTTAAGTAAGTTTAATTATTCTTTTTAAAAACATTTGGATTATCTGGGTAATATTACATATTATAATGGGATAAGTGTGGAAAAATATAAGGAAGTGTATTAAATTATTGATCCCACTAGTTAGAGATAATCACGATTAATATTTTGGTGAATCTGTTGTAGTCACTATTTTCTTGGGTTTGTGTGTGTGAGATTTGCATATAAAAGTTACAATTGCCTTTCAGAAATTGATACCATACTATGTAGAGACCATTTCTGCATCCTATTGTTTTTATTTACCATATTAGTTTTCCTCAGAAGTCATTAACACATATTCTTCTAAAACATTAATTTTTAAATTTTTTTTCAAAGCACAACAAAGCCATTATAGCCACATTCCGAAGTAGAAGCATTATGTAGAGACTTAGAATTTTACACAGTCTTGACCTTGCAATATATTAGTTTATAAGATGCATAATTATTGGACCAATGCGGATGTGTTTTAAAAATAATCATATAAGTCTCAGTATCCTTTCGGGCAAAGCCAAACTAAGCTACTATGAGGTGGAAGCTGTGAACACCTGTATACGTGCTGGAAGAGGAAACCCACCAACAAAGAAATGACCAACAGATAACAATGTAAGAAGGTGAAGGAGGGAGGGGAAGACACACTAACCTCAATCCAGGACTCATCTGGGAATACAACTAAATGGTAGAGAGATAAATCAGAACAAACAGCTGAACAAGAGTGAGAGAGAAGCCTAAAAACCATATACAGACAGAAGAACCAGCTTCAACAAAACGTGTCCACACCTGAACAAAGAATAGAAGATGTGGACGGAGTGCCCCTCAGTTAACCAGCTGGAGGGAAGGACCCACCAAAGAAAGATCAACAACAATCAAAAGCCAAAGACATAACAGAGAGCCAAGATAAATGACAGCCCAAGATCAGCAAGCTCAGGAGATCAAGGAGGCTGTACTACTGAATCTCACAGGTCTTCTACCATAGAAGTTCATACCATAAAACGAGGGAGTCAGAACTGATCAATTTAAGAAGCAGACACTAACAAGAAGAGTCTCACAATGCAAAGACAAAGAAACAATTCCCAAATGAAAGGAAAGGAGGAAGCCTCAGAAAGAATGTTAAATGAAATAGGAAAGTCAACTGTTATCAGGAAACTCAATGAGCTCACAGAGAATTACCAAAAACTACAGGGAAACTACAATGAACCCACTGCAAACTATAGCAACATGAAAATGGAAATAGAAACTATCAACATGGGCCAAGAGGAAATGATGAATACGATTTCTGAACTAAAGAACACAGTAGAAGGAATCAAAAGCAGGCTAGAAAAAGCAGAGGATGAAATCAGCAAGCTGGAGGATAGGGTAGAAAAAAAAAAAGCAAGAAAATGAAAAGAGGCACAGAAAGAATGAAGAGGGACTAAAGCAAATGCAGGGCAACATGAAACATAATATTTGTATAATAGGGATACCGGAAGGAGAAGAGGAAGAGCAAGGGATAGAAAACCTGTTTGAAAAAGTAATAATGGAAAACTTCCCTAATTTGATGAGAGAAAAAGTCGCACAAATCCAGGAAACACAGAGTCCCAATCAAGAGGCCCAATTCAAGACATACCATAATTAAAACGGCAGAATTCCAAGACAGAGAGAATCTTAAAGGCAGCAAGGGAGAAAGAAACAGGAAGTAACATACAAGGGATCCCCGATAAGGTTAGCAGTTGACTTCTCAATGGAAACGCTCCAAGCCAGAAGAGAATGGCAAGAAATATTCCAAGTGATGAGAACCAGAGGCCTGCAACCAAGGCTACTTTACCCAGCAAGACTCTCAGTTAAGATGGTAGGCCAAATTAGGAGCTTCCCAGACAAAAGAAGTCTAAAAGAATATACCTCCACCAAACCAGCTCTGCAAGAGATGCTAAAGGGACTGCTTTAAGAAAAGGAAGAAAAACAGAGAGAGAAACACAGGTGTGAAAAAATGGCAATGAATAAGTACTTATCAATAATAACCTTAAACATAAATGGATTAAATGCCCCATCAAAAGACATAGAATAGCTAAATGGGTAAGAAATCATTATCCACTCATATGCTGCCTACAAGAAATCCATCTCAGCAAAAGACCTTCACAGACTGAAAGTGAAAGGCTGGAAACATATTCTAAGCAAACAAGAAAAAAAGTCACGTTATCAATACTCGTATCAGACAAAATAGACTTCAAAAAAAGAGCCATAAAAAGAGACCCAGAAGGTCACTTCATAATATCAAGGGAAGAATCCATCAAGAAGACATCAACATTGTAAATATATATGCACCCAACATAGGTGCACCGAAATACATAAAGAAAGTATTGAAGAACTACAAGAAAGATATTGACAGCAACACAATTATAGTAGGGGATTTTAACACCCCACTGTCAGAAATGGACAGATCTTCCAAACAACATAGCAACAAAGATATTGTGGTATTGAACAATTGCCTTGATCAAATGAACTTAACTGGTATATAGAGCCTTTTATCCCAAAGAAGCAAAATACACATTCTCTTTAAATGCACATGGAATATTTTCAAAGATAGACCACATGATAGGACACAAAACAAGCCTCAACAAATTCATCAAGCATTTTCTCTGACCACAAGGGACTAAAACTAGAAACCAATCTCAAGGAAAAATCCCAAAGCACTCAAACTCACGGAGATTGAATCGCATGCTATTAAACAGTGAATGGGCCAAGAATGAGATCTAGGAAGAAATCCAAAAGTTTCTGGAAACAAGTGAAAATGAACTCATATCAATCCAAAACTTATGTGACACAGTGAAGGCAGTCATGAGAGGGAAGTTCATAGTGGAACAGACCCACCTAAAAAAATAGAAACTGTTCAAACAACCTAACCTTATGCCTACAAGAACTCCACGAATGACAACAAAGAAAGCCCAGAGCAAGTAGAAGGAAGGAAATAACCAAGATCAGAGCAGAATAAATGATGTAGAAACTAAAAGCACAATTCCAAGGATCAATGGATCCAGGAGCTGGTTCTTTCAAAAGATAAACAAAATCGACAAGCCTTTAAGCAGACTCATCGAGAAAAAAAGAGAGAAGACCCAAATAAACACAATCAGAAATGAAAGAGGAGAGATTACAACTGATACCACAGAAATACAAAGGATTGTAAGAAATTACTCTGAAGAACTATATGCCAAGAAATTTGAAAGCCTAGGTGAAATGAACAAATTTCTAGAAAAACATAATCTTCCAAAACTGAATGAAGAAGCAGAAAGTCTGGACAGACCAATAACAGCTGATGAAACTGAAGCAGTAATCAGAAAACTTCTGACACACAAAAGCCCTGGATCAGATGGTTTCACAGGAGAATTTTAGAAAGCATTCAAGGGAGAGCTTACTCCCAACCTCCAGAGATTATTCCAAAAAATTCAAGAAGTTGGAGGACTCCCAAACTCTTGATGAAGCCAAAATCATCCTAATTCCAAAACCAGATAAAGACATAGAAAAAGAAAACTCCAGGCCAATATCACATAGATGCTAAAATCCTCAACAAAATATTGGCAAACCGCATCCAGCAATGCATTAAAAAGATCATACACCATGATCAATTGGGATTCATTCCAGTGATGCAAGGATGGTACAATATTCACAAATCATTAAATGTAATACATGACATAAGCAAAATGAAAAACAAAAATCACATGATCATATCAATAGATGCAGAAAAAGCATTTGATAAGTTACAGGACCCATTTATGTTAAAAACTCTTAACAAAGTGGGAATAGAGGGAGCATTTCTCAACATAATAAAGTCCACATACAAGAGATCTACTGCTAGCATACTCAATGGGCAAAAACTTAGAGCTTTCCCACTAAGATCAGGAACAAGAAAAGGAACCACTCTTTCACCACTCTTACTTAACATAGTATTGGAAGTCCTCAGCAATCACACAAGAAGAAATAAAAGGCATCCAAATTGGAAAGGAGGAAGCAAAACTGTCATTGCTTGCAGATGACATGATAGTGTACATAGAAAATGCTGGCGAGTTCCGGCCAAGATGGAGGCATAGGCAGTCGCATTGTGCCTCCTCGCGCAACCAAAACTAAGGACAACAAAAATTGAGAAACAAGAAAACAACCAGAACAGAGAGAAATGAACTGAACGGAAGTCAGACTCCAGTACATCCAGACCTGTAAGGAGGGGCGGAGTCGGAGGCCTGCGGAGAGGGGTCGAAGGGTCCCGGCGGGAAGAAACGCTTCCTGATCGCCAGTGCCTTGAACTGTGCATCTAATAGGTTAGCTATCTCTCCGTCACTTAAAAAAATTGGATCTGGGGCTTTTAATTCTGTTTGAGCCATCTTTTTTATTTTTTATTTTCCTTTGGTTTGGTTGCGGCTGTTTGGCTGTTTCATGAGGGCGGTGGAGCCTTAGGTGTTCACCAGGGCGGGGCAACCCAGTCCTGGGTTGTGATGTTGTATGTGGGGGCGGGGTCTGAGAGGGAACAGTGGCGCCTGCTCCGCTCTCTCTAGGACTTCCATCCCCTTTGTCTCTTCCCACAAACAAATTGGGCCCTTCTGGTGCTGGCTCCTGGGCAGGTGGGCTTGTGTACATTCTCGGACTCTGTGGATCTCCCTGGGGAGCCTCCTGTGAGGCTGAGAGAATCTCCTGGCCTCAGCTCCCACAGGTGTTTTCAGTCAGTGCTCTCAGGCTTTGTTTCCCAGCGGCGCTGGGTCCCCGGGCTGCGTGGTGTGTGTCGCTGCCCGTTTTCACTTAGTTTGTCTGCGTTCGAATGTGTGGCTGCGGCCAGACAGCTGCCTTGCGCCCCTCACTGGGTCTGCTCGTTGCCTCCCTTGCCCAGGGCCTGCCACCAGTCCGTCAGCTGCCCCTGCGCTTCTGGGGTCTGCCAACTGCCACCTGCGCCCTGCGTGCCCGCGTCTGCTAGATATCGCTTTTTCCTGCTGGGACCCCTGGACCCCTGGACCCCTGGACCTCTGGACCGCTCAACCCCTCTCTCTAGGCCTCCGACCCCGCCCCTCCTTACCGGTCTGGATATACATAGACAGACTTCCGTTCAGTTCATTTCTCTCTGTTCTGGTTGTTTCTTGTTTCTCAATTTTTGTTGTCCTTAGTTTTGGTTGCGTGAGGAGGCAGAGTGCAACTATCTATGCCTCCATCTTGGCCAGAAGTCCCATGTTGATTGTGTTTTTTAATTAACAATAGTTTTTAATATTAGAGGAATTTAAAATCTTTAGTCAAATTATTTTTTATTTTAATTTTGCTTTCATGTTTAGAAAGATAATTTTATATTAAAATGAAATACATCTTTATATTATTTTCTAGTCCTAAAGTTTAATTAATTTTGTTTTTAATCCTTGTCATCTGAAATTTATTTTGATGTATATTGTAGGGGGGTCAGACTGAATATTTTCCTCCAATGTTAAATCAAATGTCCCTGTACCTATAATAGGTACTTGGTGTAAACAAGTAGTTTTTTGTTTTTTTTCCACTCATTTGAAACACCAAATTTATCATATTTTGAATTCTTGGTCAAATTTGTGTTTTTTTTCATTGATTTTAACATTGTTAGTCCAAATTCATTGTTTAGTTATTGATCCTTTCCATAGTGTTTTTATATTGATTTTCATAAATCTGTTCTGTATTTTCATTTTATCTTTAGAATGAATCCTAAGTTATTTTTATTTATTTAAAAAATCCCACTTATATTTTGATTGAAATTACATGAAATTTTTAGATTAATGGCATCTTTCCAGTTGAGTAAACTTTCCATTCATTAATGCTGTTCATTGCTTCTTTTGGGGTCTTCTTTTGTGTCTATTTAAAAAGAAAATTGTATTTTCATCATAAAATCATAGTACTGGTGAAAAGGTTTTCATGAATATTTGAAAATTTACCTTAAAACCAGCCTGTGTACTATGAAATATTTTTTTCCTTTTGTTACTCATTAGAATATTTTTATCTGTTTGCTTATTGCTATTTCACTGATGCTCCTTCAAAGGCTTCCTTATTGCTAATCACATCATTGATAAACTTTCTAAATGTGATCAGTTCTTTTTTCCATTTTCAACTTTTCCACTCAACCTTTGCTGCAAAACAAATCACTCCAAAACTTATTTGAAAATAACAATGATTTAGTCTCATGCTTCTGTGGTTCGAGGGTGTTTCTTCTGTTCTTATCTAAACTTACATGGCTGTGACTGTCAGCTGCTCATCTGAGATGGCTGGTCTCTCTCTGCACATGGTCACTCTTACCCTGGACTTTATCTCATAACAGTAGTCTCAGAGTTCCAAGAAGGCAAGTCCCAGTGCAAGAGTACTTACCAAGCCTTATTTTATTCTAATGTATTTATTTTTGCTGCAATATATATATATTTAATTCAAAGTGAATCAACAGTAACACACCATAAGTTCTTTTTGATATGCACTAAAATAGTGACCTGGAAAACCCGCTTTTTGTGAGAAAGTATAGGAGGCTTGGTCACATTTAAATCACAGAGAACTAGAGAGAACTATTACTGAAATTGTAATAAACAGTAATGTCCATAACAGTCTTCCTAGTCTTTGTTTTAATATTGCACACTGCAGTTGCTAGATGGTAAACTAGTGCAGCATAGAAGTAAAAGCAAAAATGAACCAAAGAAAAGATGCCACAAGTCTAATTGTTAAATGGTTAATAGCTTAAACTTAGTAATCAAATCTGTCATTGGTCAATTAAAACAAATCCTTCTACACCTTGCAGTATATGATTTAACCTTAACTTTTAACATAGACCAAGTTTAAAACTATCAGAGATTATAGAACTGAAAAGATTTTTGCTACGCATGTTTGCCAATGTCCCAGTGACCAAAGCCACTCGAACCCAGGGTCTAGGTGGGAAGGAACTATTTACAGGTATATGGATATCAGGAAGTGTATTCATTGGGGGCCATTATTATTATAATCTACCATACCTACTCTCTGGACTTTTGGGGGTTTTTTTCCTCATTTTCTCATTGTTTATTGAGAGCACTTTTATAGGTATTTGCCCCTGTGAAAATGATTTTGTATTATTTTAGGAACACTTTTAATTATAGCATCAGCAGAATCTAGAAATGTTGAGATTTTTAAAAAATATTTTGACATCTCTCTGAAATAAGTAATGTTCCTGACTTTCTCTTTGAATTTATATTTATAACTTAATTCACTAACACATTTTGGTTCTGTTAATAAAAGCAAAGTTTAAACAAGAAGTAAATGTGAACGTTGTTCAAAGTGTGAGGGCAGCCTGCTCCCACGGATCTCTGTCCCAATTTACAGCAAGATTTCTATGGAAAGATAAAGTGAAAAATCTGTATAAGAAGAAAATTGCATTGATCTTCATGTAGAAGAAACACAGGTCATGTTGGGAAAGACAAAGGTCTTGTCTGTTTTATAAAGTGTTTTACATTAATATTTTTGAAAGATTTTGAAGGGTAGATTACTACAAAATTTGTCAATACTACCCTTATGTGAATTCACTAACATTCTAGTTGAGAAACATGAGTATTTGAAAAAAAAAGTCATTAGAAAAATGTTTTTTCTTATTGAAGCATCTTGGTAAAAAGCATGATCTTTATAGTCAATACAAGGGAAAGGGGATAATTTTAAGTCAGGAAAAACTCTGCACTGAAATAAAATTCCCATCATGGAATTTTAAAAATTGCTGCCCAAAGACAATTTCTGTAATGTTACAGTAATTCAAATGCCAAGTCAGATGACTTAAAAAACATTTTGGGGGTGGTGGTGACATTGGCTTTGTATTACTAATGCAAGTTTAAAGTCTAAATGTCCTTGATCTGGTATCTGGATTACTCAGTAACTAGCCTACCCATTCTGCAGTCTTATCTCCACACAGCTCCTTTATCCTGTCAGAAGGACCCTGAAAACAACACATTTATTGTGCATCTGTGCCTTTTCCATTTATGTCCTGACTCTGAATGTGTTATCTTAACATGTTGTGGTGTCCTTTTCAAGCTGGATGTCTATGTGTCTTTCCCAGATACTGCAGCCTATATAATCCCACCCCCCCAAAACCATAGGTACCTGTAGTTTGAATCAGAGATAAATAAATAATCACATACTGTTCATGTGCCTTAATTGGATAAGCCTACTAGAGGAGAGTCTTACACTTTTTTTTTAATTTGGTCCTTCATAGCACTTTGACAAAGCCATTGGCAAATAATAATTGCATAGTGTATGTTCCCTGATGTTAGGAGATAAAATAATTTTGATATAATGTGTTTCTTCTCCTTTAATAAAGGGATAGAATGGGATCTTCACTAATGATTGAAACAGCAAGAAACCCCACATGTCCTAAGGTAAGTTAGAGTATATAACACCTAGTCAGAGTTGAAGATGAGGTGAAAATACTTACGTGGAAGGCCCTTTATTAAAGAAAAAAATCTAGGAACCTCTTTTAATAGATTATATCGATTCCTTATATATTGAGTCATTCTGTGAAAATACATGATCATTAGACCTTTTCTATATGTAGTAAAAGTAAAATAAACATTTAACAACATGAAAGAGTGAGACTAAAGATAAGAAAGAATTATCATAAGGGTTAATCAGATCCAGTGAGTAAGAAAAATTGTGGCATTTTCTTTCCTAGAAATTATATATGCATCTTAGATATAGATATAGGGTTAATATACATGTGGAATCCTAATTTTAAAAATGTTACGTTACTAGAGTAAGTCTCAGCCTGGCTTCTCTTTCTTTATTTTGTTTGAAACACAGCGTACTGAGTATTGCTTCAGTTCTGTGTTCTTTGATAATACTTGTTATTTTAAGGAGTAGGATTTCTGCACCCAGGAACTCCATGCAGTTTGTATTTATTTTTGGATAACAAGCTATAACCTTGAAAAAAATCAAATACTGCTCCCGTTATTGGTCTTTCACTCTTGTTTATTTATATTTTCATTGATTCTTTAGGTATTAATTATGCACCTAATGTGCCAGAATTATGCTAGGTACCTTGGATACATTAGTGAGTAAATGCAGACATGTAATTTTATAGTGTAGTAGGGCAAAGTAGCATTAATCAAATAATCACATAAATGAGGTAAAGTTTCCCTGAAATAAGTTTTATGGAGCATAAAAACAGTTCTCTGAAAGCATGTATTTACAGGGACTTGAGGGAAGGCTACTACAAGGAAATGAGATTTGAGATCTCAGTGTGAAGGCTGATGAGTAAGAGTATGCCTGGCAAAGGGAATGCCCTCTGCAGGAGGAATTCTGGAGATAGTCAGGAACGGGAGGAGTTCCTGAAGCCTAGAGCCTACGGATCCAAGGACACCCTGAAATGAGGCTGGAGTGGTAGGTGGATCAGACCAAGCAGGACCTTAGAAGCCATGATACTGAGAGACATACAGTCCTTTCGGAGAAGAGCCTCGGATGCACTGTATACCTCTCATTTGTTCCCCTGAATCATCAGAGCTTCCTGTTTTTAATAACGGGAGTTGTCAACTTTAAATAATAAAGGATAGAGTGGGTGTGGGGGAGGTTTAGCCTCCTCGAATAGTAATTCACACATAAATGGAACATTCACCCATGTTTCTTAATTCAGCCTGTCTGTATACCAATAGATAGAAAGATCTTCTGTATTACAGTATATGTCCAACTTTTATTCGTAGTCTCCTAGAGCTACACTTGGATCACTCATAGGAACTTGGGCTAAGGCCTTTAGTTTATACGAGAACAAAGCACACAGGCCCCTGGCAAGGCTTGACATGGGACTCTTAACAGCTTTGGCCTTCTCAGTATCTTTCACTGTTTAACTTTATATTTCAGGTCATTAATACATATTGCACATGAATACAGATGACGTTGGTAAAATCTGAGACCCAGGGTGATGCACATTAGTTTTTTTTTAATAAAAATAATTACCTAGCTGTCAGTTATTAACTATGATCAGAAAGTCTCAAGAGTTTATGTAGTCTCAGTTTCAGTTGTTAATGTCTTCAAAGAGCATAGGAACAAAACTAATTAGTAAATTATATGGTGAAAATAGTATATTTATCTTTAGGTAGTTTATATTTGTTGCTGCTATTGCTGTATCTGTTATTATATAAAGATCTACAAATGTATGCCTTCTTGAATTTCTTCTTAAATAACTGTCAAATCATGTAGTCAAAAATACCTTTTATATTTCTTAAAATTGTCTCAGTCTTTGTATCTACTTCTTTATAAAGAAATACCTATTTGAAAAGATTGGGTTTCCATTGCTTAATATTATAGTTATTTTTACATCTATCTTGATGGGTAGGCTTGTAGGTTTTAATTCATACTACTAAAAATGTTTAATTTTTATAAATCCCAAGTATTGCTGCTTACATGGGCATTGTTCATTTTTTAATTTACTAGGTAGCTGCAGTAAGTACCATAGTAAACAGAGGGATAACACCAAAAGCTTTTGTGTTCAGAAACTATGGTCATTTTCCTGGCGTCAACTCTCACTATTTGGGAGGCTGTCAGTACAAAATGTGGCAGGCCATTAGAGCCTCATCTGCTGCTCCAGGCTACTTTGCAGAGTATGCATTGGGAAATGATCTCCATCAGGTAGGTTGAGTCTTTGGCCTATCTTTTAAAACTTTACACAATTGCTTTAGCCAGGTGGCTCAGTTGGTTGGAGAATCATTCCATTCCAGGGGTGTCCAAACTTTTAGTGTCCCTAGGCCACACTGGAAGAAGAAGAGTTGTCTTGGGCCACACATTAAATACACAAACACTAACAGAAACTGATAAACAAAAAAGAGGTTTTAAGTAAATTTACAATTTGGTATTGGGCTGCATTCATAGCCATCCTGGGCTACATGCAGCCCATGGGTTGTAGGTTGGACACTCCTGCGCCATACACCAAAAGGTCGTGGGTTTCATTCCCTGTCAGGGCACATACTCAGGTTGCTAGATTGATCCCTAGTCAGAACATGTATGGGAGGTGACCGATCAATGTTCTCTCTCACATTGATGTTTCTTTCTCCCTCTCTCCCTTCCCCTTCAATGCTCTCTAAAGTCAATAATCATATCCTCAGGCAGGGGTTTAAAAAAAAAAACCTTTTACCTGATTAAAAAGAATCATCACTTATTAAATGTCACTGAACGTAGAGTAGGTCAACCAAGGAGACTTACTTCTCCATGTTTCCATGTGGTAGAAGACGTACGGTACAAGATTTTTTTGTTGTTATTATTTGTTTTCTTTAAATTAACAAGACTTCTGGCTTAAAGAGCATATTTTAGGAAAGAGTCTTTGTATTTTCCATAACATGATGGATAGCCAATTACAATAATGATTGGCTTTACAAATGCGACAAAAATTAAAAATGAAACACAGTCCCTGGAAGTGCAGAACACAATCTGTTTGACAATTTGGGTGGTCACTTAAAACATTTTTTTTTTCAGTTATTGTTGACATAGAATATTATATTAGTTTCAGTTATACAACATAGTAATTTAGTAATTTATTTGTAGACATTTATATAACTTAAAAAGTGATCCCTCTGATAAGTCTAGCACCTATCTGACACAGTAGATATTGTATCATTGACTATATTCCCTATGCTCTATTATACATTTGTTGGGAAATGATCTCCATCAGGTAAGTTGAGTCTTTGGCCTATCTTTAAAAATCATTCCAAACATGACAGCATATAATAAAATAATAGTAAACACTTCAGTTACTTATGTGCTAGATACTATATAGTCCTTTGTATGCACTATCTCATGTAATCATCACTACTTATGAGGTAGAGTTATTTCCATTTTACAGATAAATTTGAATCTTTAGAAAGGTTAAGTAACTGGACTAGGATCAGAGCTATTAAGTGACAGGATGCTTTCTGTAATTACACTCAAAATTTATGGCTAAATGAGACATAAAATTGAATATTTCTGGTAATTCATTCCTTTTCTGTTATATAGACTCATTTCCTTATAAATTTTTTCCTCTGTCAAAAGTGTTTCCCACTTTGCATGGAATTCTTAAATCATAACTTATACTAAGTGATAAAAGCAATAAAGGTTTTGAGCTAATGGTGCTGAAATTTATATTTTTTATATATGCTGAATTTTTTATATAGTATTCCACTTAAAGTTAGTCCCATTTGATGTAATCAATAGGTTTAGCTTTCCTCTTTAGTCAGTGAAGTATATGGTATGCTCTCTTTATTTGGTATTCAGATATATGCTGAGAAAAATAGACTAAAATTTTGACAATTTTCAGGTGTTATTCAAAACATCATACATAGATCTTCTATATAAACTACATATCAACTATATTATTTTAATTTATATATGTCAGTGTTTAATAATATTTTTATCATTTTTTTTCTATTTTTCATATAGTAGCTTAAATATATTTTAAAATGTGACTGTTAGCTCCCATTTTCTTTCTGTCTTTGTAGTTAAGAGATTAAAGTAGGATTTCTTTTGTCTTTGGAGTCAATTCTATTTCTTTGTCAAATCACTCATTGTTGAATTATGTAAGACACTTCCCCTTCTCGCCTTTCTCTTCTTTTTTCCACCCCCTCAAGACAGAAGCTATGGAGTTTTTCTCACATTGATTTCAGGCCTTATTGGTCAAAATAAAATTTTTATTTTAATATGTAGCTTGCTGTTTTTAACAACTCTTTCTCTCTTTTCTTACCATGTCATAAATCATAAAGTAACTACATTCAAAATACACTAGTTAATTTTTATGCAATCATCTTAAGGTGAAGGGGTTAGCCAGAAAACATACATGCATAACCCATAGACAGCATAACCCATAGACACAGACAAGTGTGGTAGTGCCCTGAGGAAAGGATTGCTAGGGCAGAGGCTGGGTGGCAGTGGACAAAGGTGGGGGTGAATAGGGGCATTTGTAATATTGTCAATACTAAAAATAAAGTTAAAAGCAAAGATGGTTGTCATGCTACAAAATTGCCATTATGACACGTGTTAGTGAAAGTCTCAAATAAGTCACTGCACTTCAGAACCATATGTTCCCAGATTTTCTTTTTATTTTTTATCTAAGAAGTAGTTCTAAAGTTTAATTTGGCCCTGTAGAGTACATGTAACAAAAGTAATTTAGTGGTTCTTCTTCATTTCGGATAGGTCAGTGATACTTCTTTTCATGCTTAGCCATTTCTATTTTGATGACCATAGTCTTTGAATTTAGGTTGAAATAACTTCTATAAATTTTATGTAAAGCATATGACCACATGTACAGAGAATGCATTTTTACATAAATAGTGACTGACTTCAGAAAGATTGGCACATCGGATTTAATAAGAATATTCAAATGGAATCTGGACTCTGAACAAACCTTAAGTAATATTTTCTTTACTGCCTTCTCTTCTAAAACTTGAGAAAGAAATGGGGTATTTTTCTCTTCAAAAGACACTATGAAAGATTGATTAGCATATTCTACGGTGTGCATGATCTTGATTGCTTAAACAAAGAAAACATTTAAGCAGAGTTTCTTTTCAGTTTTTCAGAAGTTGCCAAGAAGTTTAAAACTAAAATGTACTTATTACAATCCTCTTGTCTGGTAAGTTCTTGGAATACTCAGTTATCTCCCGTCTCATTTTTAAAGCTACTTTTAATTGTCATGTGTGACACATGTCTTAATGTATAAATTACTTCATATCCTTTTTGGAATCAGGAGAGTATAAATTATAGATTAATACTCTATTTCAGCAGTTTTTGAAGGTAGTGCTATAATTGATTGTGGTTTGGAAGACGGCTGTATGTGCAGAAGTGGCCCTCAAATGCTTAAGCCGGGAGACCAAAGAGTGGGGCAGACAAGTCCAGTTTGTAGGTTAGAGTTTAGTAGAGGACTTACGTGCAGAAACACGGTCCTGTTCAGTAACAAGATGAAATGGATCCCCACAGCTTCAGTGGAGCCCCTCATGCCAGGTGCTTGTATCTCTGAAGCAGTGAGAGTGCTCTGATGATCAAAGGTGTGTGTGAGATGCTGGGAAGCCCTGGTGCCAGAGATAGACGAGTTAAGAGAGAGACAATGTTGAAGGCCACTCTCCCTGGAGAGAAAACTACTGGAAATCCTGTGATCAGCCCAGAGCTCTGTACATATTCTATCAGTCACCTGGGGGAAGCCGAGAGGCTCAAGGATCCTCATTTACCCAGCTGTCAAAGTGGCAGGTTAAGGTGGAGTCATTTATGTTTTCACACAAGGCAGATGGACAAATTTCATTTGCCTTTGATTGTAAAGAGAATATTATAGGTATGTTACATGTCCCAGAACATTATTGTCAACCCATGGTCATAGGAATAAAATCATCATCAACAGGGATCCCTAATTTGGGGTGCAGTAAAGAATGAAACTTTATTCAGTACAAATAGTTCAATTACGATACAGAACAACTGTGAGACCAGCTCAGTAGTATTACAGCTACATTATGAAGAAGCACAGCTGTGAAGTAGCATGGCTGGGAGGTGCTGGGCCAGGCCTCTCTGGCTAGTCCACTCAGGCCTGCCATGCCCTGCTCCTCCCTGCCTGCTCCTCTCTGCTCTGATCTGGCAAGATTTCTTTGGTGTTTCAGCTATGGTCTGGGACACGGCCCTCAGTCTGTGGTGGAAAGGGAAAGTGTGGTCTCAAAGCCAGAAGGGAGCTGACTTATATAGAAGTCCCCACCTTTGGTGCCTGATTGGTCTGCCCTCAAGCAAATAACAACTCCAAATCCTCCCAGTTTGATTGGTCCAAAAAGCACTGTCCTGATAGGTCAGAATAAAGCTGCTCTGATTGGTTGGTGATGGTTGGTGAAAATACTGATGGGGGATATAGGTGCACAGCTCTGATTTTGGATGGGGAAAGCCTCAGTCTTACTGGTTCAAGTAATATTCTAGGAACTCCTTTTTAAGGGCTGACTCAGATGGCAGAAACCCTGACTCGGGCAGGCAGTTCAGTGCTGGAAGCAGGCAATTTAGTGCAGGATTTTCCCTGAAATGTGATTTGTATGAAAAGCCTCTATGAAGAAATAGAGGCTCTGTTTTTTTTTTTCTTTTTAATTTGAATCTAATTAAACTACTGAAAGCCCTTCTTAGTAGGTATTTTCTTTCTCATTGTTCACATTATAAAGTGGGAAGAATTACTTTTGAGTAGTTTCCAATGTATTCTCACTTCCCTGCCCAACTAGCATCATATTGATCTTGAAATAGTACTTTTTGCAGTTATTTCCCCCTTCCCTCCTCTCTCTAACTTCTCTCTCTCCCCCCAAAAAAACTGCACAGATTTCATATATACAGTTGGATGAATTTACATATAATAGACATAACCCTTTTATTCCTTGTCTTTAGAGAAAAAGCCTGATAAGTTGTTTGCATTAGGGATTTTGATGACGGTCTCACATATTTTTTTGTCATTTATATTTTAAAACGTTATGTTCAGAACTCAGAATGCATTAGCCTAAACAGAATTATGATACTTCAAAAAAATGTTCTAGGTAAAGAGTGTTTTTAGCAGAGAGCTTGCCTAGCACCTGCCAAACTGTGGTCTGCCAGGCCACAACTATTAATTTTTGTTAAAATGTAGTGAGCACTTACTCAATGCTAGGCACTATGTTGGCCATGAGAAATACAGACTTTTAGTAAGTGCTAGCATATTGCTTGTATTTCCTGGATTCTACCTCAAGCTAGAAGAATATAAATACAGTTATAGAATGAGATGATAAATTCAATAATAAAAGTTAGTGCAAGCTTAAGAAGTAGTATAGAAGATGTGATTTCTTCTGTCAGGATTAGCTTTACAAAGATGTTTTGATCTGAATTGGTATATAAAGAATGAATAATTTATTAGGATAGAACCAGATGGGGAGGACAGCATGGGGAGTGATTATGTAATAGTTGCAGAGTTTCTGTTTGGGGTAGATAACTTCTTGGAAATAGGTAGTGATAATTGTAAAATATTTTGAATGTAATTAATGCCACTGAATCATAAAAATGGTTTAAAAGACCAATTTTATGTTATGTGTATATTTTACCATGATAAAAAACAAACTTTTAAAAAAATCTTAAAAAAAGGTGGTATGGCCCTGGCTGGCGTAGCTCAGTGGATTGAGCGCGGGCTGCGAATCAAAGCATCACAGGTTCGATTCCCAGTCAGGGCACATGCCTGGGTTGCAGGCCACAGCCCCCAGCAACTGCACATTGATGTTTCTCTCTCTCTCTCTTTCTCCCTCCCTTCACTCTCTAAAAATAAATAAATAAAATCTTTAAAAAAAAAAAAAAAAAAAAAAAGGTGGTATGATTAGGAGACATTTATATTGTCCATTGGTTATTTTCTGGTAGGTGCTCTGATTTATAATTTGAAAAGATTAAATATGCATTGAAAGTAATTAAAAAATGCCTAAAATTTAGGCCATTAAGTACATGCACAATGTTCTGTAGATAAAATGTAATCCTGCATATTACCTCTGAAATTATTCAGTCAGTTTGTTTTTGAAGTCTTTTTTACCACAGCACCTAGCAATGTGCCTGGCAAATGCCAAGTACACAATAAATAAATAAATGTGAATTTGACTACTTAAAGGAATAGAAAGGCTACATAAAATATCATAAACATAACATTTGCCTAATGACTTACTAATAGAAGAGGCATCTGACAAAACTGGGCTAACTGTAAACAGAGTTTAAGAGATGCTAAGCCTCACCACTGGAGTAAGAGTGAGTACCGAAATACTAACTTCAGCACTTTTTTTGAGGGAAAGCAGGTAAAGTGTAAAAAACAGGAATTTACTTTGAAGCATGGCAACTTATTGTTTTGGGATTGATCTTCCTGTTACCAATTCTTGCTAAACCTAATTTGTCTCATCTTTTCTCCCCTTTTTGTCTTTTCTTATCCTTCATAACAGACATAATAATGAAGTGTTTCATTTAATATACCAGATGATTAGAAGTTATGCAGAGTATAACTATAGAATTTAAGATAAAAATGGTTGAATAAAAAAGGTAACTTTTGCTGAATTAGCAATCACATGTTACTTCTATTATGGGGTGGGTATCATTCTAATGTACTATAATTGAAGACAAAGCAAAAAGTTAAAAAGATTAAATTTGACCTGAGAAAACCTTTAGAAAATAATTATTATTACCTCCATTTAAGGAAATTAAGTAGATATTTAGAAAGTTAAACAATACAAGTTCCCTGCCAATTCATGACTTTCAAAAGATAGCTAAATTTAAAAATAGTTTTTTTTTAGCTGGTGAATGGATAAACTGTTATATATGAATAATTTGAATAATTAACTATTACTCAACCATAAAAAGGTATGAATTACATGGGTGAATCTCAGAAGCATTCTCTATGTAAAAGAAACCAGACTCAAAAGACTATGTGCTGTGTGATTCCATTTATTTTGATAACAAAAGATGTGTGACCTTGGAGAGTAGGGAAAATACTTTTTGTCAATAAGAGGATTACAGAACTGAGAATCCCAGGTATTGTCAAGATGTGAAGTCATGTGGGATAATATAAAGGATTTCTGTCCTTTGCACATGGGCTAGCAAGTAAGTCTGAGAGCCACGTGCTGACCGCCTTGTTGAATAGAAGTAGTGACCGGAAGCTGGTAGGTGACAATACTGGGGAAGTGGTGGCGTAGTGGAATAGCAGAGTCTTTAAAGAACATGAAGGAAAGTGGGCCTAATTCACTAAAAACTTGTCCCACTCACCATAGTGATAGGTTTTAGCAGGTACAGTCTCAGTTCATTTGCTCAGTTCATCACACACAGGGATCATGCTTTTTGGCCTGTCATAGAGTACGTAGGCATTTAAGTTTTTAATGAATGAACTGAAACAATCTACTTGGTCAGAAAAAGCTTACTTCTTACAATCTGAACTTGCACTTTGATAAGTTTAGTTTAGGATTCTGATGTTTTGTGCATATTCTCTGCCATTCAGTGAGTTTAGGAATGATTCAACTATTACTATAGCATTTAACTGTCTTACTAAAATTTACACTGAAAATTGAGCCTATTGTGTCTATAATAAAGATAAGTACAATACTAGCATGTGTGTTGCTTTTTGTCATTTTGCTCCTGGTACACATTTCCTTCTTAGCATAAAGAAAGGAGGAAGGTTTCACTTTTCTTAGCGTACCTACAGCCAGTTGGGGGCAAATAAGGTGAACCCAGCCTTCCCCCACTCCCACCATTTTTTTCTTGTCCCAGACCTGGGTCATTCACAGAGAGAGCATCTTTCTGTTGTTTCTAGGTTTCAGAGACAATCTCAACTTAAGTACATCTCAGCCACAAAGGGACATTTAGGAAAAGAGCCAAAGACCCGAAATGGTGTGCCTATGAATAAATGTGCCCCTATTGACAAGAGATTTCTTTTAAAAGAATAGCCTTTTCTCATGAAAGTCACAAATGTGGAAACATAAGACATTCTTTTGAAGAGATGTATTTAGAGAGTGGAGGAGGTTGGCAACTCAGGAAGGTAGAGATTAGATTTGAAGTGGCAGCAAACAACCCATTCTAAAATGGCAAACAGAGCCAACACTGAGAGCATGTGATGATACAATAGCTTTTCTGAGAGTCCACACAGCCCGGTGTGTTCTTGTTATCATCCCAAAGGTATCATAAAGCTGCATGTTGGGGATGAACAACATATGCCATGATAAAGGACCATTAACCTCCCATTGGGTATTCCTTAACTAAAGAGCCAGTCAACTTTCTCTGGAAAGTGTGGTTCTATTTTAGAACATTTCTATGTTGCCGCCATCCAGTGTAATCTGAACTAGTTGAACCAGGCTGTTACGTGAGATATCTGTTTTTAAGAAAGTTGGTTTGGTAATGTTTAAAATGAAAAGTTACAATTACCAATGATTTGTGAAATAAGTGTGACCCCTCCTAAAATAACCAAATATAAGTACACAAAAGGTTAGGAATGTTTCTCCTTCACAGTCCATAATACATTTTAGTAATAGTAGTATATTTCATTAGCAGAGCAAAGTCCTGCATAATGTTTTTAATGGGGCCTTAAGCTAGAGACCACTAATACTGACTGGTGGAGGTTTAGGGTAGATAATTTTTCACAAGGAAAGAAAACCACTTGGGGGAAGTTTCTTTGATCCTTTGATAAACTAGTTTTGTAAAAAGGCAGACAAATGATTACCTCTCTAGAGGTTGGGTTGCTGCATGTTCTTTTTACCTTTATTAGAAACTTGCAGATTATTTGAAAGGAAAACTTGTTAAAGTCCTAGGGCCAGTACTAAAATAAGTTGCTATTGAGCTCATTTAAAATTGTACATGTATCTATAATGAAAACAATACCTGATCATTGGATTAAAATTTTGGAACTGGAATGGACTTTACAAATTATCTAGTCTAACTTTATTTTTAAAAGTATGATGCCTCAACCAATGAGCTAATGAGTACAAGAGCTGAACTTGGAACTATAAATATCAATATTCCTAATCTGTTTTCCCCACAATGCTTAATCCTCAAGAAAAATTTAAATACATTATATATTTTTAAAAGTATATGGCATTTCAGAAAAAGTTTAATTTTTTAAAAGGTTTTATTTATGTTATTTTTAGACAAAGGGGAAGGGAGGAAGAAATAGAGGGACAGAAACATCAATGTGTGGTTGCCTCTCATGCACTCCATACTTGGGACCTGCCACAACCCAGGCACGTACCCGGATTGGGAATTGAACCAGTAACCCTCTGGTTCTCAGGCTGGCACTCCGCTGAGCCACACCAGCCAGGGCAAAAGTTTAATTTTTAAATACACTCTCCACTTGAAGGAAAACCCTGCTATACAAATCAGTTCATTTGCCAAACATTCTAGATTACCATAATTTTACTGTACTAGGACATTCAAAAGGAATTTTGGAGGGAAAAAAAAGTATTTCACAAAAAATTTTAGTTCATTGTATATTTTTGCCCAAGAATGTTTGAGTTACTATGATGGCAGTACCTTCCTTTAAAATATGTATTGTGTTATTGCCTGACAATTAAAGGTTATATTTCTCTTCTTATCATTGTGGAAGACATTATTTCAAAATTCTTTTTTCAAGTACTAGTATTGAATTCAGTAATGTCTTATCTTCCAGGAGAAATGGATTGTTTTCTACTCAGTATGTTAGTATCACTTCAGTTAGGTTCTTCATAGAATAGATGACTCTTGGGCCACAATTTCAAGAATTAATGGGGGTTAGTTGAGCAAAGAAGAGGGCCCTGGACAGAGTATTTTGAGGTGACAGCATGAACAAAGACATGAAAGCAGGAGAATGTGGCTCATTCAGAAACTGCAAATAATTCACAAGTGACTAGATTGTAGGATTAGACAACCAATTCTGTGTAACTGCAAAATCTGCAATTCATAGGTAAAAGTTACAGGGAGAGATTTGCGCTTATTGGAAGGAATAATTCTCTAGCAGTTCATAGCTTTTCAAAATTGAATGGACACTAAAACCAAGTTGTATATTGGTTGTACTCTCATTCTACTACATTTTAATAGTACTCTGTCAGCATATTTTACCCTTCTTTCCTTTTGAATTCTTCAAAATAATATTGATTATTGATAAATGCCTAGAAATGTAAAGTGTGCCTGCTTTGTTTAGGTTATGTCTTCATTAGAATGAGTGTGATGCTTTGAAATTGTGCTGTCAATAAAATTTCAACTTCAATTATTTGCGTTAATTTAGTTGTATTTGGCTTGTGAGTGAAGAACTAGTTTTGTTTAGTGGAACCGCAGTTCTTATCTTAGGTTTTATATAGACTCTATATTAACCACTAAGCAAAGGATAATATATCTTTAAAAAGTAATTCAGTTCATTTCAGTAGTTTGAACAAATGGGTAAAGCAATCCAAGAAGTTCATGGAACCTTCATAATAAGAAAGGAAAGCTTAATAAAGCCAGTGAGGCCAGTGAGTATTTGCATGGCTTTTTGTAGCCGTAATATATAAAATATATTAACTTTTAAAGGACTTTTTTTTTTAATTAAAACCACAATGAGATATTACTTTGGACCAGTCAGAATAACCATCATAAACAAATCAAACAAGTGCTGGTGAGGTTGTAGAGAAAAGAGAACCCTAATGCGCTGTTGGGATTGCAGACTGGTGCAGCCACTATGGAAAACAGTATGGAATTCCCTCAAAAAACTAAAAATGGAACTTTCTTTTGGCCCAGCAGTTCCACTGCTGGGATTATACCCTAAGAATCCTGAAACACCAATTCAAAACAATCTATGCACCCCAATGTTCATAGCAGTACAATTTACAATACCCAAGTGCTAGAAACAGCTAAGTGCCCATCAGTACAGTGGTGGATCAAAAAACGATGGTACATTTACACAGTGGAATACTACGCAGCAGAAAGAAAGAAGGAGCTCCTACCATTTTCGACAGCATGGATGGAACTGGAGAGCATTATGCTAAGTGAAATAAGCCAGGTGGTGAAAGACAGATACCTTATGTCTCACCTGTAAGTGGAACCTAATCAACAAAACAAACAAATGAGCAAAATAGAACCAGAGACATGGAAATAAAGAACAAACTGACAGTGAACAGAGGGGAGGGGAGAGGAAGAGGGGAGTAACAGGAAAGAAAGGGAAGGGTCAAGTGAAGGAACATGTATAAAGGACCCATGTGTCAGTACAACAGGAAGGATTGAGCGTGGAGGTGGGGGTGGGCTGGGCAGGGGAGAGTAATGGGGGAATGGGGATGACTAATTGAACAATAATAAAAGATTTTTTAAAAATTTTAAACTTTTTTTAATGGTATATTATTTTTGTAAAATTTTATGTATGTATGTATTTATTTATTTAGAGAGGGGAGAGGGAGGAGAAAGAAAAGGAGAGAAACGTTGATGCGAGAGAGGAACATCAATTTGTTGTCTCTCGTACGTGCCCGTCCAGGGATCAAACCTGCAACCTAGGCATTTGCCCTGACCAGGAGTAGAACCAGTGACCTTTCCCTTTGCAGGATGATGCCCAACCAACTGAGCCTCACCAGTCAGAGCACTTTAAAGAAACCTTTTGTTATTAAATAATATGTTGTTGAATTTATTATATAGTCCAGCTTTCCCTGTTAGTTTTAAACTATTTAATTTTTTTGTTTTCACATTTGAAAAGTAAATTTTACCTTTCAGAGTTTTGTGTTATGTTTTCTTGTATTTTGCAGGATGGAGGTTTGCTTCTGAATAATCCTTCAGCATTAGCAATGCATGAGTGTAAATGTCTTTGGCCAGATGTCCCATTAGAGTGTATAGTGTCCCTAGGCACTGGACGTTACGAGAGTGATGTAAGAAACACCATGACATATACAAGCTTGAAAACCAAACTGTCTAATGTTATCAACAGTGCTACGGATACGGAAGGTTAGTTGTTTGCTACCTTAGAGCACTTAACTTCTCGAATTCAGCTTTTGTAGAATATGCTGCTGCTTACTGCAAAAGAGTGTGTGTTATATCTGTATTGTAGGCTTGGGAAGCACATGGGAGCTAGTCTTCTATTGTTTTTATTTCTCCCCACTTATTTCTTCTAAGTGACCCTAGAATAGAGACTATTCTCCGTGTGGGAGTTAGGCCTTTGCCTATTTAGAGATGGAGAAGTATCTATAGCTGGGTTAGCACAAAGGCTTAGTTGGAGACTCTTAAGCCATTTAAGAAACTGGTGAAAGAAAAAAAGTCAGGTTGGTCTAAATATACACAAAATAGTGAGAGAATTAGAATACTTACAGCATTAGGTTATTTGGTAATATGGAGACAAACTGGAATTAGAATAAGTTCTTCTGCCCTTGATGCTCCTGTAATCTAATCTTCATATGAAAACTGAAGTGATTTTTTAAAAAACATAAATCATCTTTTACCCTGCTCAGAACCCTCTATGCTTCCCCTCCCACTTAGAACCAAATCCAGAAGTCTCATTCACTGAAATTTACCAGGCCCTGTAAAACCCAGCCTTTGACTACATCTCCTCCTCCTCTCCTTCCCCCGTAAAATGTGTCCCTTTTATGAAGTATCCACCTGCACCTTAATTTTTACTGTTCCTCAAACTTGCTAAGAAGTCTCCTGCCTCAGGATCACTACATTTGCTGTATGCTCTTCCTACAAGGCCTTTCCAAGATACGTGCTTGATTCATTCCCTTATTCAAGTCATTGCTCAGATATCATTCACTTAGAGACCTCTCTTGACCACTTTCCTGCCCCCTCACCATCTCACTCTAACACCTTATCCTGTTTCTTATTTTCAGTCCCTTAGAGCATTAATCTCATTTGGATATATGTTACATATTTGCTCGTTTAATTGCCTGTTATCTCTCTGTCCAACAAGAATGTAAGGCAGGAATTTATCCAGTTGAATATGTTGATTTCACTGTCTGGCACTTAGTAGACAGTATTTATTGAATTTCTACTTTTGGCCCTGAGATCTAGATCTCCTTATTTTACTATTTTATTTTTAAATCCTATGTGAAATCAATTATTAAGTTTTTAAAAAGAATTGTTACCACTTAGCCTCTTGCTTCTGAATCTCACTTTTTCTCCTTAACATGTTATTAGCTAATTCATTTGCCTACGTAAGGACCTTAATAACCCAGGAAAGACTTTCATCTATTCAATGATGACCTAAGAAAGGCTGACTTATGTATTGATTTTCTCACTATGTGAAGTTTTGACATCAAATCAATAAAATATTCTTACTGCAAGCAGTCTACTGAGAAAAAGATAAATTGTGTAGTTTCATATTAAACACATACCTTGTGCAAACCCTATGATGAGCTCACTTCAGATTTTCAAGAAACGTGAAATGCTGCCATTCTACACTTATTTCACTCTAGTTAATGAAAAATTTATATTGCTGTGCAAAGGACCTAAAGTAGCCAAGACAGTTTTGAAAAAGAACAAAGTTGGAGGACCTAAATCCTCTGATCTCAAGACTGAAAGTACAGAAAGCAAGGGACTCTGTTATTTGCATAAAGATAGACATAGATCAGTGGTACCTAATAGAGAGTACAGAAGTTGATGTATACATGTAAGCTCAAAAGATTTCTGAGAAAAGGAAATTTTCAACAAACTGTACTGGAATAACTAGATAGCTGTATTAAAAAAAGATTGAACTTTGACCCTTCGTTACATATATAAAAATTAACTTGAATGGATCATGAACCTAAACATAACAGTTACAATTATAAAACTTCCTAGAAGAATACTCCAGAGAATATATTAATGGCCTGTGCTAGGTAAAATTTTTTAAATATAACACAAAAAGCATGAACCAAAAGAAAGAAAATAAATTAGACTTCATCAAATTACAAATTTTGCTTTTTCAAAGACACTTCTTTTTCTTTTTTTAAGATTTTGTTGCTTTAGTTTTAGAGAGGGGAAAGGAGGGAGAAAGGGAAATATCCATGTGTGGTTGCCTCTCACACGCCCCCTGCTGGGTACTTGTCCTGAAACCCAGGCAGGTGCCCTGACTGGGAATCAAACTGACAACCCTTCGGTTCACAGGCCTGTGCTCAATCCACTGAGCCACACCAGCCAGGGCTCAAAGATACTTCTAATAATGAACAGACAAGCTATTACACTAATAAAGTATTAGTAAAACATATATTTGTAAAACATATATTAGTAAAACATATATCCACTATTAGAAATATATAGTCATACCCAAAATATATAGAGAATTCCTATATCTATAAAGAATATATAAAGAAGAAAACAAGAAATTCAGTAAAAAAAAAATGCACAAAATATTTGAACAGACACTCCATGAAGAAGATGTACAGACAGATGATTAATAGGTACCTGAAAGACTTCTCAACATCATTAGTTATTAGGGAATGAAAATTAAAGCCCCAAGATACCACTGCACTTCCTCTCGAATGGCTAAATTTAAGACTGACAATACCAAGTTTTGGCAAAGATATGAAGCAGTGGGACACTGGTGTATTATTAATGGTTGGAATGCAAGATGGTATAGCTTTTGGACAACAGTATTGCAGTTCTTAAAAAAATAAACATACTTTTACCACTTTCATCCCCTGGTATTTACCCTTGCGAAAGGGAATCATTTATCTGCAAAAATACTTGGGTGTAAATGTTTATAGGAGGATTATTTCTAGTATCTAAAAACTGAAGAGAAATAACTGGAGAGAACAGATCATGCTAAATTATACAATGGAATACCAGTCAGCAATAAAAAGGAACTGTTTATTCATGCTAAACATAGATAAATTTTAAAGGCCTTCTGTTAAGTAAAAGCAGCTAGACATAGAAGGGCTATATCCTTATGATTTTGTTTATGTAAAATTCTAGAAAAGGCAGAGGTAAGGGGAGACCAACTATAAAGAGGCCTGAAGAAACTTTTGGGGATGAAGGAAATGTTCTGTCATGATTGTTGTGGTGGTTACATGTAAGTGTATACATTTGTCAAATCTTGTCAAATTATATTGGTAAATTGGTAAGTTTTATTGTATGTAAATTATGCCTCAACAAACATAATCCCAGAAAACTAAAAACAAAAAGAGGAGATTGGAAAGGCATTTCAGCAGTGGCTGAAATTTGGTATGACCAAAAACAGACAGAAGAGAGTATTGGATCAAGTATCCTAACTTAACAGAATTAGAGAAAGTATTCTGGGAGATGAATTTGATTGTATAGTTATAATTATTATTATGGATTTCTTTTCTACTGTTAATTAGCTGGAGTGATGAAATAAGCAAGGTTTTGTAATTTTCTCTAAAAGAAGATAACTTTTAAAAACAAACATTGGATCACTACAGAATAACTATTTTCTTATCCACCCTGTTCTCTCTTTGTTTTAACAGAAGTCCATGTAATGCTTGATGGTCTGTTACCTCCTGACACCTATTTTAGATTCAATCCTGTAATGTGTGAAAATATACCTCTAGATGAAAGTCGAAATGAAAAGCTGGATCAGCTGCAGTTGGAAGGGTTGAGATACATAGAAAGAAACGAAGAAAAAGTGAAAAAACTTGCAAAAATATTAAGTCAAGAAAAAACAACTCTGCAGAAAATTAATGATTGGATAAAACTAAAAACTGACATGTATGAAGGCCTTCCATTCTTTTCAAAATTGTGATGAGTGGGTGCGTATATTCCCGTAGTGAAGGCCTGTTCCGAAGATTCACTGAATTCAGTGAGGAATCGTGGGGTTCAACATCAGTTAACTTTGAAATATTTATGAATTCTAGGGGATCCCAAAAAAGCCAGGGCTTGGACCAGCTTTCACAACACAGGGGGTATACTTGGTTTTAGAATATATAAGGAAATTAGGTTTTTATGGTGTTAATAATTAACTATGCTTTAAGAATCTTATTGTGTTAGTTGGTTGTAGTAAATATTGGTGTTACATTATTTGATGTTTGAAAATTTATTAATGTATGTGCCAAACAAGAACTGAAAAAGATCACACTTGATATTTTTTCCGTAGTCACCATAATCATGTTGAATTTACTTGATCATTGATTTTCTTCTATGTAGAAAAGCTAATTACTTAAATTTATATCACATGTTTTTATTAGCTAACATTCTGCAATCCAAATGTTGCCTTTTGCTGTAGTATCATTTAAACATATAGAAAATCGGAATTTTCTTTGTCAAAGGACTTTTACATTGGAAATATGAATCAAATAGAGTTTTTTATTCAAACTTGCTTATTTCAACATTATTTGATTAAAAATTAAAAATTATAGGAGAGATTCCAGTCAGTCACTTTCTGCCCTTAAAATTTCAGTATAATTCTGTAGGTTAACTTTTCTAGTGCTAGCTTATTATTCACTGTTACGAAATTATTTGAATTTACTAAGAAAATATCCCTATCGATAACAAGAATAAACTATTGAAATAATTTATTGTTAAAAGGCTAATGTCGTTTTAAGATTGTCTATTGTTTGTAACATAGCTCCCCATCTCTTTGTAGCACTTGAATATGCTGGTTCACAGTAGTATACGCTAAAAAATGTTAGGCTTGTTTTGCCATATTAACTCCCTTAACTGTCTGGATTTCACAGAAATTAATAACATATACCAACTCAAATCATTGTTTATGCCAACCAAATTCATCTCTGTTGGATTATCTATCTGCCTTGTTAATCATGTTTAGATTTGTGAAGAAAATGAAAAAAGGTAAGTACCCTTTGCTTTGTACATACAAACTAAAGGTAACAACTTCTGTTGCCCAGATTGTCGCATTGCTGCTTTGCAACGGTGATTATAGAGTGCGATGTGGTTCGGTGAGTGCTGAGGGGAGCTGAGAGTCTGAATGCTAATCCCAGCTCAACTGCAGAATCCTATTTGTAACCTGAAGGAGGGCAGAAACCTTTCTGAGTTTCAGATATTTCATTTGTAAAATTAGGAAAGCTAGTTCTAAAATATTAAAATATTATTTACTTTTCTTTATAGCAACCTAAAAACTAATCTGTAAATGTACATGCAAAAGACAGGAAGAGATGTGAAAATGAATTTTCAGTACTACACAGGTAAAATATGTTTTTGTAAGAAGTAAAGGAGTATTTTAGAAATAAAATGTAATAAGTTTTGCAACTCATCAATTATGTAAAAAAATATAGAGAATAAGAAGTACAGATGGGCAGTTACAGAATAGCCATGGGGATGTAAAGTACAGTATAGGAAATGGAGTAGCCAGAGAACTTACATGCATTACCCATGGACATGAACAATGGTGAGGGCATTGCCTGAGGGAGTGGGGGGTGCTGGGTAGAGAGGGGGCTAAGGGGGAAAAATCAAAACAACTGTAATAGCATAATCAATAAAATATAATTTAAAATATAGAGAGAGAATACAAATTGTTTTGTTGCTCAGGTCTTCTTGGATGTCTCAAATTGCTCATCACTGCAGTAAATGGCATGCTGGTAATATTTCAGTTCCTTCCTTGCTGTAGGCATTATTCCTCAATAAAAATAGTACCTCAGATAGATTGTCCCTACAGGCATGTGGTCTGGCTGGGTTTTCCCTAGCATTTGGAGGTAGCGTGGCCTGGATTATAATTACACTGTGCGCTTCTTTCCCTCCCAAACTGCGTTTCATTCAGGAGAAAGCAGATGTCAAAGGAATCTTCTTAGTGGGGAAGGAAGTCATGAAAAGTCAGTCTGTAGTCTGAGGGAACAGAGGAGGATCTTACAGCTTTGTTTGGGTAGTTGGATGGACGGGGTCCTTTTTAGCTTCTCCTCCCCCAGTAGCTACTGACCCGGCTACCCTTTTCCCTTAGAAAGCTGCTAATTACTGAAGTAGCTAGGACTCTTAAGAGTTCAAAGCTCAATTTTACCTTACCTGTTCTGCTCTAGAGAAAATTCTAACAGTTTTGAAAATTTCGCAGGTATTGGTGCTAGTAATATGATTAAAAACATTACCTTTTAATATCTGAATCACTGTTGCTAGATGCAGTGTAAGCAAATATGAAGGTACCAGTTATTTCTAAAAATGTAAGATAATCCTTCAGGACAATGAATATTTCATATTCATATGCAACTAGAAAAACTTGTAAATGTAAGGAAAATATAAATAATGGGAAATTAGAATATTTCTGAGTGTTCTTTGTATTAAGCCAAATTTTATGCACAATAAAGTGGTATTTGATACATTTTGCATATATGCACCTATCATGAAGTTAACTCTGTCCCTTGTTTTTGCTCAGCTGATTATTTCCCTCTTGAATAGCAATAAAATATACAGGGTGGGGCAAAAGTAGGTTTACAGTTGTATGTGAAATGCAGTTTATTGTTGTATTATTTATTAACTGTATTTTCCATATAGACAACTGTAAACCTACTTTTGCCCTAAGAGTACTGTGGGAATAGCTTCTTTCTTAAACTACATAGCATTGTAATGGGGGGGAGGTAGGGCCAAATCGCTAGGGAGCTGCCGAGGGACCCCAGAAGCAATGCCAGAGCCAGTACCTCCCCCCTCCCCGCCCCCGCCCTGCCCCAAGGCAGGGGGTTTCAGGAAGTGCCAGAGGCTGCCAGGATTTACTGGATTGAAATCACAACCCAAACTGTGTAACAGCCTTCCCATACCCTAAGGCAACGAGGCTGCACAAACTAGCGTGGCACAGCCTACAAAGATCCTGCATCAGCTATGGGGGCCATACACCCAATATTGGGCTGAGACGTTGTCTGCCTGTACACCACTGGGAAACTTCTGCCCCCTTCTGCAAAATGGCTGTGGGAAGAGGAGCAAAGACACTGACAAACAGTGGGCATTAGCCCACATTGGTTGAAAAGCTTGATGCTCCATCGCACATGTGTTTCTGGGCCTAGGCTTTAAAACAGAATGTGTGCAAAAGCACAGTCTTCCTCACCTCTTGCCTTTGGTCGGGGTGCAGGGAGTGCTTAGCAAGACGCCAGGCCTTACTCATAGCTCTTGGCCTGCTAGCTCAGTTTGGAGCAGGGCCCTGGGCAGGACATGCATCCCACCAGTGATGGGCTCTGGCGGGATTCTGCAGCCCTACACCACACAGCTGCGGTCCTGGACTGCTCCCTGTCTTCCCCTGTGGATAGCATCTCTTACCTCGAGGGTAGCACAGGTATGCATGCTGGGAAGGTTCCTTTGTCCCAGGGACATGAGCACCTTTGGATGTTGGGCCCCACGGAGGGTGTCCCTTCATGACTGGTGGGAGTGACCTGGCAGGGTGCACGCCCAGACCCTGGGGGAGAGAGGAAGCTGTGTGAGATGAAGGTGCTGACTCTGGAACTACAAGTGCACACTGCAGAGAGCCTGAAAGCTGGAGAGACTGAGACCTGTTTGGGTAGCTAGCTGCCTTGGGCTCCAACAGGACAGATAAGGAATGATGGAGAACTGGCATGAGTTTAGATTTCTCTCTTCCTGGGAAGAAGGGAACTTCTATGTTTTGCAGAAGAACTTGGCTTGAAGCAGAGATATTCGCAGCCCCACCAAATTGTCCATCTTGTTAATAAAGATCTTTTTCATTCTTCACCAAGCCTCAAGTTATTCTTGCACATGGTGGTAGGTGGCCAGAGCCCAGGCTGCTCAGTTACAACATGGCACCTAAGTATGTTCCCAGGCTGCATGGTTTTTTTTTTAGCTCTTACTACTCTAACCAAAAAGGTACACCCAGTTGTGAGGTATACCAACTTTCAGCCATTGCTGTTTGCATTTGTTTGTATTTGAAACTGGATATCTGCAGAACTGTGTAAATCACCTGAGATAATCATTTTATAATGCAGCCAGTGCTTTTCTTTGTCCAAGAGCAGATGATATTTCTTTTTAGAAAAGAACAACTGAAGAACAATCTTTTGAAAGATGAGAACTCACTACCAAGCAGGTTATGGAATCTCCATTGGACTGTTTTTTAGTAGGATTTAAGATTTTTATGATAGAAATTTTGAAGATAGAAAAATGGCCTAGATTCCTTCCAACCCTGTAATTCTGTGATCATATTTATCTACTACAATGATCAGTAAAAGAAATATTTGTTGGTCAAAGAAGAATTTAGGATATTGTATTACTTGTTCATTCATATCACTTACTCTAAGATTTACCTGATGTTTTTAAAAGTTTATGCTTTTTCTGATAAACTTAAGTATTTAAATCAGTTTTCATTCATGCCAATGGATAGGTCTTATTTTGTTAATCATTTTGGTATTTTTAAACATGGCAGTGTGTGCCTTGAACATGGCTATATTTTGAAAAGTCTGATTGAAAAAACAATTTGTTCACTCAATAGTTTTATTATAATTTTGAGTAATGTTGATTAAATTGTGGTTCTATTTTTACATTAAGAAATTTCATAGCTACAGAAACAGAAAAACATAAATGTGTTTTGTTAAGTATTTTCCCATTTATAGAGGAAACCTGGATATTGTTTTTTAAACAGAAGTTTTTTAAAGATTTTATTTACTTTTTAGAGAGGGGAAAGGAGGGACAAAAAGGGAAACATCAATGTGTGGTTGTCTCTCATGCGCCCCCTACTGGGGACCTGGCCCACAACCCAGGCATGTGCCCTAGACCTGGAATGAACCTTTGATTCTCAGACCAGCACTCAGCCACTGAGTCACACCAGCCAGGGCAAACCTGAATATTTTTGTGATGGTTAATAGCCAGTGCCTAGCACCTGTGTGCCAAGCACTAGACTGAAATCTCTGTATCTGTGATCTCATTAGGTCTCATTATACACCTGTGAAGGAGGTATTAGTAGTCCTATTTCCAACTAAGGACACCAAGGTTATAGAAAGTTAAATAATAGTTTTCAGGATTTGCCCACAATGCTGCATAATGCTGCTGTGAAAATCATGTGCACACCTTTGTGAGGATGTATGATTTCATTGCTCTTGAATAGATGTCTGGAAATGGAATTGCTGCAATTGTATGGTAAGTATATTTAACCTTCCAAAAAACAGCCAGTTTTCCTAAGTGTCTATCATTTTATGTTCCTATCAGCAGTCTGTATAAGAGTTCCAGTTCCTCCACATCTTCAACAGCCCTGGATATTGTTTGTCTCTTTAATTATAGACATCTGTAGAGGTATGTAATGGAATCTCATTATGGTTTTAATTTGCAGTCCCCTAATGATTATTGATGTTGAGCCTCTTTTTAGGTCCTTTTAGCTATTTGTGTATTTTCGTTGAAATGTCCATTCAAATATTTGCCCATTTTTAAATTGGTTTGTCTTACTAAGTTGTAAGTTCTGTATGTATTCTGGAAACAAGTATTTTGCTACATAAAGCATTTGCAACTATGTTCTCCTAGACTGTAGCTTGTCTTTTTATTTTGTTTTTAATATTGATGGTCAGTTTATCAGTTTTTTCTTTGGAGTTAATTTTGTGTCTCTTGTATATAACAGTCAAATTATTTATTTATTCACTCACTGTTGATTCATTTATAGGGATATCCCATTATCTCAGCATTATTTGTTTAAAAAACATAACCTCTCACCACTGAAGTGCTTTTAAACTTTTGTCAAAAATGTGTTTTCATTATATTTGAGAGGTTATTTTTGGACTCTATTCTGTTTCATTGATCTATATGTTAACCTTATGCCATTACCAGACTGTCCTGGTTACTATACCTACATAAATTTTGAAATCAGACAGTATAGCTATTTTGATTCTTCTGGTTCCTTTGCATTTCCATATAAATTTTAAAATTAGTTTATCAATGTATACAAACACAAGGATCCTGCTGGAATTCTAACAGAGATAGCATTGATATATAAAGTTGAGAGAATTGTCGTATTAACAATTTTGAGTCTTTCAGTGGTGTCTGTCTTTTGAAACATACAATGAACATGGACTAGCTCTCCATTAATTTAGTGTTAAAAGTTTTTCTCAGCAATATTTTATAGGTTTCAGTGTACAAATCTTGCACACTTTTATTAAATTTAATTCTAAGTCATTTTGATGCAGTAGTGAACAGAATTTTTAACTTCATTTTCTGATTGTGACTAGTATGTAGAAATATATACAATGATTACAGCTCTGGTGGTAACATGCTTATCACATTTATATTACTGTGTTATTTTGGCATAAAGATATGTAAATTTAACTAACTACTTAGAAAAAAGTCAGATCCTGCCTTGGTATCTGGATTGGATTATATTTTATTGTTGCAGGCACTCAGTATTTGGTGAGTTACTTGTTACATTTTAGCATTTTGTTATTCTTTGTAAAAGGTTTTGAGTTTATTTTTGATTAAATATGTTGAATTGGGCTAGAGTTTAGTCTCAATCAGTAAAAACATGAATTGCAGGCTATTTTTGAGAAGAACAGCATATTAGATGCTCAATACATTTGTTAGATCAAGAAGTTAGGAATTAGAGAGCATGCTTTCCAGTTTTCATATTTCTTTTCTGTGGATTCCTGTGCTGAATACATAATTAAAGAAACAAAACATTTTGACACAGACTGAGCAGTTAGGAACTATCAAATATAGAAGTTCCAAATTGTATCTATTTGAAACAGGAATAGTGATGAGTTTAAAATAGGGCATAAAATAAGAAACATGAAAGCACATCTAAGACTTCATAACTTTATTAAAACACATACTTTTTTTTCACCAGCTAAGAAGACAACAAATAAATCATTTCTAGTAGTAGAAGTTGCCATTTGCCTTATATTTAGTTATTTCTGAAGCTGCCCTAATTTACCTTTGTTTCTTCCAGTGTACATTATTCTGACAAATTCTTGGTCCTTCGGAATGACGGCTATTAAATGCATAAAATCCTACTTTGCCACCTTTGTGCTTAGCAGGCATACTGTTTGACTTCTTGCTGAATACCAAGAACTGGCCTAAGCAAGCTACATGTATTCGAACATTTGATCCCCACAGTAAGCCTATGAGGTAAACAGGCTTAGAAAAAGTTGCCCAAGTTATCACAGCTAAGAAGTGGTAGAACTAAGATAAATCCGTTTTCTTGACCACAAATCTTTTGTAAAATGTCCTTTTCTGAGTGTTACAAAATGAATTCAAATTTGTATACTAAACTGAAATTGGTGAAGTCAGGTTTAGTCTATGAAGAAGCATAATTTCAACATCAAATTGTGTTATACTCCTGATGTCCTTGTCTACCACAGTAGTTCTCTGCTAGGTGTGACACTACCCCACTTCCTGGAAGAATTAAAAAATCTAGGGGAATGAGGAGAAATTGTCTGGGGGTAATCAGAGAGGGCAAATGTTAGGCAATGCACAGGGCATACAACAGCCATTCATAATGGAGAACTGTCCCACCCAGAACACCAACATTGTTCCCTTTCAGAAACTGTGAATTGGTTATCCACAGAATACAAATTCTTCCATAAGAAATTGAGGATATATTTTACTCAGAGTTAGGGTACATAAACCATTTGTAAAATTCCACTTTGATTCTATCCCAACAGGATTTAAAAAAAAATTAATTGTTCTTTTTTCTTCCTTTTTTATTTTTTGCCAAGTTTATTTATTTTTTATATAAATATGCCACATTTTATTTATTTTTAGACAGAGGGGAAGGGAGGGAGAAAAAGAGGGAAACATCATTGTGTGGTTGTCTCTCACGTGCCCCCAACCGGGGACCTGGCCTGCAACCCAGGCATGTGCCCTTGATGGGACTTGAACCAGCAGCCCTTTGGTTCACAGGCCGGTGCTCAATCCACTGAGCCATACCAGCCAGGGCTAGTTTCATTTTTTTTTTTTTTTTTGCAGGTACCATTCAAGTTCTCCCAGCATAATTTGTTGAAGAGGCTTTTTTTACTTCATTTTATGTTCTGCCCCTTTGTCAAATATTAATTGACCATAGAGACTTCTGTTTATTTCTGGGCTCTCTGTTCTGTTCCATTTGATATGTGTCTATTTTTATCCCAATGCCAGACTGTTTTGATTATAGTGGCTTTGTAATGTAGTTCAATAGCAGGTATTGCTTGTGATTCTTCCTAATTTGTTCTTTCTCAAGATTGCTGCAACTATTTGAGGTCATTTTTGGTTCCATATAAATTTTTGAAATATTTGTTCTAAATCTGTGAAATATGTCTTAGGTATTTTAATAGGGATTGCATTGAATTTGTAGATTGCTTCTGGTAGTGTAGACATTTTAATGATGTTAATTTTCCAGTCCATGAACATGGTATATGGAAAAGTCTATTTATTGGTATGTTCCTTAATTTCTTTCTTCTAGTATTCTGTACTTTTCTGGGTACAGATCTTTTACCTCCTTGGTTGAATTTATTATTGGGAGCTTTATTTTCTTTGTTACTGTAGTAAATGGGATTTTTTTTCCTAGTTTCTGTTTCTGCTATTTCATTGTTGGTGTACAAAAATGCCTTTGGTTTCTGAATGTTGACTTCGTATCCCACTATTTTGCCAAGTACAGTTATTAGGTCGAGTAGTTTTGTGGTGGAGCCTATAGAGTTTTCATGTACACTATCATGGCATCTGCAAATTATGACAGTTTTACTTCCTTTTCTCCAGTTTGAATGCCTTTTATTTCTTTATCTATTTGATCGCTGTGACTAGAACTTCTAATACTGTGTTGAATAAAAGTGGTGAGAGCAGATACCCTTGTCTTATTCCTGATCTTAGGGGGAAAGCTTTTAGTTTTTGTCCATTGAGTATGATGTTGCTATAGGTTTTTCATATGTGACCTTTATTATGTTGAGGTATGCTCCCTCTACTCCCACTTTGCTGAACGTTTCTATCATAAATATATGCTGTGCTTTATCAGATACTTTTTCAGCATCTATTGATATGATCATGAGATTTTTGTCTTTCATTTTGTTTATGTGGTGTATTACATTTACTGATTTGCAAATAGTGTACCATCCTTGCATCCCTGGGATGAACATCCCACTTGGTCATGGTGTAAAAAGATCATGATCTTTTTAATGTATTGCTGGATCCAGTTTGCCAATATTTTGTTGAGGATTTTAGCATTGATGTTCATCAGTGATATTGGCCTGTAGTTTTCTTTCTTTCTTGTGTCTTTACCTGGTTTTGGATTTAGGATAACACTGGCCTCATAAAAACAGTTTGGGAGTCTTCCCTCTTCTTGAATTTTTTTGAGTACTTTGAGAAGGATAGGAGTCAGCTCTTTCCTAAATGTTTGGGAAAATTCACGTGTAAAGCTGTCCAGGCCAGGGCTTTTGTGTGCTGGGAGGTTTTTTTTATTACTATTTCAGTTTCACTAGTTTTTGTCAGTCTAATCAGGCTTTTTGCTTCTTCTTGATTTAGTTTTGGAAGATTATATGTTTTTAGAAATTTGTCCATTTCGCCAAGGTTGTCAAATTTCTTGGCATATAGTAGTAATGTATTACAATTCTTTGTATTTCTGTGGTATTAGTTGGAATTTCCCCTCTTTGATTTCTGATGTTATTTGGACTCTCTCTCTCTTTTTGGTATGAGTCTGGTAAAGGGTTGTCCATTTTGTTTATCTTTTCAAAGAACCAGCTCCTGGATTTATTGATCCCTTGGATTATTCTTTTAGTCTCTGTGTCATTTAATTCTGCTCTGATATTATTTCCTTCATTCTACTCTGTGCTTTGCTTGTTGCTGTTCCTCTAGTTCTTGTAGATTTAGGGTTAGGTTGTTTATTTCAAATTTTTCTATCTATTTTAGGTAGGCCTGTATTTCTGTGAACTTCCCTCTGAGTACTGCTTTCACTGTGTCCCATAGGTTTTGGGCTGTTGTGTGTTCATTTTCATTTGTTTCTAGAAATTTTTTGATATTTTTCCTTGATGGCGTTGTTCACCCATTAATTATTTAATAGCATTTTATTCAGTTTCCATGCATTTGAATGTTTTTGAGTTTTTCCTTGAGGTTAGTTTTTAGTTTCAAGCTATCAGGATTAGAGCACATACTTGATATGATTTCGATTTTCTAAATTTGTCGAGACTTGTTTTGTGTCCTACCATGTGGTCTATCTTTGAAAATATTTCATGTGTATTTGAGAAGAATGTATGTTTTGCTGCTTTGGTTGAAAGGTTCTGTATATATTGATTATGTCCACTTGATCTAGAATATTGTTCAGTGCCACAATATTCTTGTTGATTTTTTGTTTGGAAAATCTATCCACTGTTGACAGTGGAGTGGTAAAATCTCCTATGATGAGTGTGTTGCTGTGAATATCTTTCTTGAAGTCCTCCAAGATTTTCTGTATATATTTGGGTGCCTATAGGTTGGGGACATATATGTTTACAAGGGTTGTATCATCTTGATGGATTATTCGTCTGAGTATTATATTGTGTCCTTCTTTGTTTCTTTTTATGGCCTTTGTTTTGCAGTCTATTTTGTCTGTTATAAGTATTACTACCCCAGGTTTTTGGGGTTTTTTTTCCATGTCCATTTGCTTGTAATATTTTTTTCCATCCTTTCACTTTCAGTCTGTGTAGATCTTTTGTTCTGAGGTGGGTCTCTTGTAGACAGCATATATGCGGGTCATATTTTCTTATCCATTCAGCTACCCTGTCTCTTTTGATTGAAGCATTTAATCCACTTACACTAAGGTTATTATTGATAGCTATTTACTCATTGCCTTTTGTTCTCTTTTCCCTATGTACTTTTGTACCTGTGTTCCTTTCTCTCTTTTTCTTCATCTTCATAAAGCAGTCCCTTTAGCATCTCTTGCAATGCTGGTTTGGTGGAGGTGTATTCTTTTAGCCTTTTTTTTTTTGTCTGGGAAACTCCTTATTTCACCTTTCATTTTAAATGAGAACTTTACTGGATAGAGTAGTCTTGGTTGCAGGCCTTTGCTTTTCATTAGTTGGAATTCATCTCAGTAGAATATAGTGTTTACCATTGTCTTCTCTTTCCAGATCTACCACTGGTGATGTCAGATGGTGTCGCATTCTGGCTCTAGGCATCCTGTTCGAGACTACCAGCGATCCACAGTCTATGGCTGTCTCCTTCAGTTGTTAATCTAGTCAATCTGTAATCAGCCCTCATACTTAAGCACCACATTGTGGGACCAAGTAATTCTTGTGGGTAGGGCTATTGTTTCCCTTTTGGCTGAGGCCATTTGGAGGGGAGTACTCTGCCTGAGCAAGATGGCAACTGTGGTATGGGGGATGACTCAGCACAGGCATCCCTGGAGGTTGCTCCCTCAGTTCTCTCCCCAAAGCTACTATCCCCACACTCTCCTCAAGTGTCTCTAGTTCACTCTGTCCCCCCTTTGCTGGAGCCCAGGGTAAGTGGCTGTAAAGGAAATTGTGTGCTTTGACCCTTTAAGAGACTCCACGTGTCTTCAGCCATCTCTCCCTGGCAGACATAAACCCTGCTGCTTTTCACAGCTGGGTATTACCTGGGTTCCCTTCTGGCTCTGGTGCTGTAGGCATGGGGAGCCTAGCTTAGGGTTTAGAGCCCACACTTCTCAGGGGGAATCCCTCAGCTGCTTAGATTTTCCTCTGGAGCTTCAGCTGCCACCTATGGTAGCCCAGCCAGGCTTATTGTGCCTCCTTTGCACTCTGTACTAGTCACATTGCAGTGAAGTGGTTTCTTCTGTCTGTCTATGGTCATAAGGTTTCTCTCCAGCTATTTTTCATTTGGGTATTCCCGATGATTTCTCTATAATTGAGTTGTAATTCCAGATTGGTCCTGGGAGGAGGTTAGTGTAGCTTCTACTTACTCCTCTACCATCTTGGATCCTCCTCTCCTTTTTTATTTATTCTTCTTAAAGCAGGCCTTTTAACATTTCTTGCAATACTGGCTTGGTGGCAATGAACTCCTCTAGAGGTTTTGTCGTTGTTGTATGGGAAGCTCATTATTTCTCCTTCAATTTTAAGTGATATCCTTGCTTGATACAGTGGTTTTAGTTGTAGGTCCTTGCTTTTCATCACTTTGAGTATTTCGTGCCAATTCCTTCTGGCCTGAAGTGTTGCTGTTGAGAAATCAGCTGACAGTCTTATGGGAACTCCTTTGTAGGTAGCTAATTGCTGTTCTCTTGCTGCTTTTAAGATTCTCTTTGTCTTTAACCTTTGACATTTTAATTATGGAGTGTCTTTGTGTGGGTCTGTTTGGGTTCATCTTTATTTTAACTACTCTTTCTGAACACTTACAACTTTTTCCTTCACAAAGTTTGGGAAATGTTCAGCTATTATTTGTGCAAACAGGTTCTGTATTTTTTGCTCACCCTCTTCTCCATATAGCACTTCTGTGTTGTGGATGTTCTGTGCTTATGTTGTCCTAGAGGTCCCTTAGACTTTCCTCAGTTTTTTAAACTTTCTTTTTGATTCTCTGCTTGGGTGCTTATGCTTATCTTTCTTGTCCTCTAAACTGTCTGTTATTCTGCTTCATCTAGCCTGCTATTGATTAGTTCTGGAATTTTCTTCATGTCAGGTACTATTGTCTTCATTTCTGAATGGTTCTTTTTTATGGTTTCTATGTCTTTTAATGCTTACTGTCTATTTAAGTTTTCACTGCAGTCATCCATTTCCTCTAAGGTCCTTGAGCATCCTTATAACCATTGTTTCAAACTCTGCAGCTGATATTTTGGTTGCTTCCATTTAATTTAATTTTTTTCCAGGGTATTCTCTTGTTTTTTCCTTTGATGCCTATTTCTTTTTTTCTCCATTTTGTCTCTGTATTGTATCTGCTATGACTTCCAACTTACTATGATGCTTTGTGAGGCAGGTATCTTGTTTGACTTGGTGGCATAATCTTCCAGATCACCTGAGTTCAGTGCTCAGGAATATTGTTTTGTGGGTTATGTGCAACCTCCTGTTGTAGTTGTGTTAAGTGCTGTTGGCCCTTTTGTGGGTGGAGTTCACGCTTCAGGTTGGCTGACTATAAGTATAAATGTCAATAATCATGTGTGTGCAAAGGCTGCCCCTCAAGGCAGAGTTGTTCCCAGCAGGGTGTAATATCTTTAGGGTTCCTCCTTTGTGTGTGCAACTTGTATAGCTAGTTGGGTTAAGCTCTGATGTGGTCTGAAGCCCAGTACTGTTTGTGTTGGTTCTGGATCTACTTGAATAGGGTTCAGCGACAATGAATATCATGGTGGCTCCAGAAGGGTAGCCTCCTTGGTGTCTGAAGCTCCCACACTATTAACTGTTTGTTGCTGTGTCTACTGGGCCTGAGTGTGCATGGGAGGGGCCAATCTGTGTACAAGTGTCTGGTTCCTCCAGCTTAGAGCTGGGACAGATCCATAAAAGATTCAGGGCTACCTGAGTTCTGCCTCTACCTATCAGCTAATTCGCCTCCCTCTGAGGTTGCTTGGTCTTCCTCCAGAGCCTTGCAAAGATTGTAATGGTTCCAGACTGGCCACACCCACAGACCTTCTTACAGGTCAGGAATTCGATGTAGTGGGGAGATGGGTTAAGAGGATGAGGCTAGTGGCTCCCCTACTTGGGGGCCATGTGGTCAGGCACTCAGTGAGGGGAAAGTGGCTCCTACTTCAGAACCAAAGCACTCAGTCTTTGCCATAGTCTCCAACTCCAGCTCCCCCTGGAACAGCACATTGCAAGTTCAGATTGGGTACAGCCAGCCATCCCCTCTGCAGGAGCAGGCCTGGCAGGTCAAAGACCCTGGGGGTTGAGGGAGACAGATCAAAAGAGACTCTCACTGGGGATGGTGCCAGTTGAGCCTGCAGTTGGAAGCCAAGCACTCTGTCCTGGTCCCCAGTAGTAACTTCTAAGGGAGACAGGCTTTAAATGTGCCAGCTTGAAGGAGCACTCCCTTCCCTCTGAAAAACTGAGCTCAGCTGGGTGGGCCCACTGGGACTTGAGGGGGGAGTTGCAGATCCAAACAGTTTCTCATTGGGGCTGCTGCAGACAAACCTGTGGGGGCAGGGGGGACAGCCCCTTCCCAGGATAGTGTAGCCTGAGCTTGCAGTGGAAATAGGAGTGCCTGCCCCACTCCCCTCAATGAAGCCACACAACCCACCACCTGCCTGTCTGATCCGTGAACAGAAGCCTCCATGGGAGACAGCCCCCCAGAAGTACCAGCTCTGCATGACCCGTGTGCATACTCACTCACTTTCCCTTCTCTGTTTGCCAAGTTTAAATACAACTGAACTGTTCACTTAATTTGGACCAAATCTATGGCAGCTACTCTTCATGAGTAGGAAATAGAAAGGAGGAAGATCACATTTTTGTTTAAATTCTGTTGTTGCTCTCTCGAGCTATCCACCATCCAGAAAAGTCTCAGAGTACAGATGTCCCTGGACTAATTTATTTGCATGTCCAAGGGTTTGATAAATGTCTTTTTCAGAAGTCACACTGATTGTGTTATTATCACCTTTATTCAACTGATGCAATTGGCTTGAAAATTACCACTTTATAGATATGTATTACTAATATATATAATTAATTAAAAATAAAGTACTGACTGTAATGTTGACTTAACCTTCATAATAAAATCTTTAACTTAATATAGAACCATTCTTTACCTCTAGACAGTATATTTTGAGGTGTATTTTAAAGATTTCAGTCTGGCCCTGGCTGGTGTAGCTCAGTGGACTGAGTGTAGACCTATGAACCAAAGGGTTGTTGGTTTGATTCCCAATCAGTGCACATGCCTGGGTTTCAAGCCAAGTCCCCAGGAGGAGGCATGTGAGAGGCAACGATACATTGATGTTTCTCTCTCTATTTCTCCCTCCCTTCCCCCCTCTCTAAAAATAAAATCTTTAAAAAATATATATTTGAAAAATAATTTTAAATAAAAAGTCCGATTGAATAGGGTCTAAAATGGTTGCATTCCAGTCGTAGTTGTAGCTGACATTTAGCTATTTAACCTTCACAGCAACCTTAGGAGGTAGGCATTATCACTATCCCTGTTTTGTACTGGAACTGAGATGATGATGGCAAGAAATGTCCTCTATTTCTTGACTGCTGTTTAGACTCTGTATAGGTTATAGTATGAACGTTGTGTATAGCAGTCTTTCTTAAATTACATGTCTAAGATAAATGCTGTAATATCCTTTCACATATTCTCATCTAACCCACACCACATTTAAATGCCTGGTTTGTATTACCTAGGCAATTTTCGAGGATCAACCCAAGATAAATATATCCATCTTCTAGAAGATTAAGGTAGTTAAAAATTACTCTTTGTAGCACACTTTGTTACAGCATACACAACCACTGCAATTTTGGTGAAAGACAAAGTAACAGCAGTCCAAAAGTACAATTATCTGAGAAGAAGGAAAGTTGTGTCATCTATGTTAATTGTATTATTTTGTATTCCCAACATACGTTGCTCCAAAATAGTCTTTAATGTAGCATTGCAATTAAATTACCTATCAAAATAATTTTAAAAGAACTGTGAATGCAATGAAATCTAACCCATGTCTAACCAAACAGCAATATTAAAAGAGAAAAAAACAAGTCACTGAGTGTTCTATGCCAAGAGCGACAGTCCTTGGTAGTCTGTATAGGAATCTCACCGAAGAATTCTCTTATCTTTCATTATGTTTTGTACAGTTCGACCACATTTTTAAAAGTAAGTGTTCTAGGATAACAGTCACTCTACTTTGTGTTTGTGGTAACATATATGAACAATCTGAAGAATTCCTAATCAGGAGTTTCTCAAATCGACAAAGTTAAAACTAGTGTAACTTACACTTCTCTCTGCCTTTCAGATTCATTTAAAAACCCAGCTTTTTTATAAAACTAATAGGATTAAAAGCCACTTAAACTCACAATTCTGTCTCTTAGTCATTGAAGCCACATTCTTGTAAATTACTGGTGCCCTTATTTTGCTTATTATGATGAAAAAGCTTGGTATCAGTATACCATTAATCCATACACATCTAAACATGCCTTCAGTTATCTATTTCCAATCTAAATTATGGGAAAAGTGCCCAGTGTGGACACTCAAGCACTGTAAAAGCAATGGAACCTTAGACTATGATAAGTATGTAATGCAAATACTTGTTTATGTATGCACATGGAGTATAACAAGGAAATACATACTTCAAGGTTTTGATGAAGTTCAGATAGTACAGAATTTTAATATAAGTTTGTCAACCAATTGCCATTGGCCATCAATTCAATATTAACAAGATTTGGGGTGCAATAAAAAAGGATGCTTTATTCAGTGCAAACAACTCAATTTTGATACAGCACAGCTGTGAAAACCACAAGGCTATGGAATAGCTCAATAATGTTACAGCTCA
>PVIA01005037.1:0-88297 GCA_004024845.1 Tonatia bakeri
TCTCTCTCCTCTGGTCACTCTCCACCTGTCCTCTAATGCAGTGTCTTTGACTATACCCTGCTTCTTTCTTTGTTTTGTTGTTTAGGTTCCTGTTAAAGGTGAAATCATATGGTATTTATCTTTCACTGCCTGGCTTATTTCGCTTAGCATAATGCTTTCCAGTTGCATCCATGATGTTGCATAGGGTAGGAGGTCCTTCATTCTTTCTGCGGCATAGAATTCCATTGTGTAAATGTACCATAGTTTTTTGATCCATTCATTTACTGATGGGCATCTAGGTTGCTTCTAGCACTTAGCTATTGTAAATTGTTCAGCACCATTTTTTAAGAGGCTATTCTTCCTCCATTGATTTACTTTTTCACCTTTGAAAAAAAATCAGTTGAGCATATTTGTACAGATCTGTTTCTAGGTTCTGTGTCTTGGTCCATTGACCTATTTATTTATCCCTTCACCAATACATTGTCTTGATTGCTATACTTATATACAACTTTAGTAGTAAGAAAACTGATTCCTCTCTATTCTTTGTCAAGATTGATTTAGGTATTCTAGAGCCTGTGTCGTTCCATACACACTTTAAAATAGATTGAATTTTGATAGTAATTTGGAGAATAGACACCTTTATAATGTTGTCTTTTAATTCACATAGTGTGTCTCTTTTTTTATTTCACCAACATTTTGAAATTTTCAGTATACATATCCTGCATATGATTTTAAGTGTATACTTAAGAATTTCATTTTACTTGAAGCAATTAAAATTGTATTATTTTTAATTTGGGTTTCCATATGTTTATTGTTAGTAGATAGAGATGCAATTAATTTTTGCATGTTAATCTTGTATCCTGGAACCTCGATGAAGTCATTGGTTCTTAAGATTTTTTTGTAAATTCGTTGGGATTTTTTATGTGGACAATCTGTCACCTGTAAATTGAGACAATTTTATTTGTCTTATCTAATCTATAGATATTATCTAATATTATAGGTCTAACCTTACCTAATCTCCTTTTTTGAGTTATTATAATGGCCAAAACTTATAGTACTATATTTTAAGAAATGACAAAGACATCCTTGTCTCATTCTTAATCTTAGGGATGACTCTTCATTCTTTCATTCTTAAATATGGTGCTAGCTTTTGTTTTACGTAAATGTGTTTTATCAAAATAATGCCACTCTATTCCTAACTTGCTGAGAATTTTTATTATCAAGGAGCAATAGATTTTATGAAAGCCTTTTTCTACATCCATTACTGTGATCATGCTTTTTTCTTTTTAGCATGCTGATATGGTATATTATATCTATTGATTCTCTTTAATGTTGAACTAGCTTTTCATACTTGGGATAAATTGTACTTGGGTGTAGTGTGTAATTATTTTGATTGTTGGATTCAATTTGTTAATTTGGTTAAGATTCTTATATCTAAGTTTATTACAAATGGCCTCTAGCTTGCATTTTGCCTTGTTTGGTCTTATTGATTTCATAAAATAAATTTGAATGTATTCTCTTCTATTTTCTGGAATAGATTGGTTAAAATTGGTGTGAATTCTTTAAATGTTTAGTGGAATTCTGAAGTGAAACAACTGTAACTTTTTAAATATGTTTTAAAATCTTTAATTCAATTACCTTTAAGGTTTTAGAGGTGTTTAAATTTTCTGTTTCAAATGAGTGTGGTAGTTTACAGTTTTTAAAGAATTGGTCCATTTCTTTTAAGTTGTCAGGCAAATTTATTAGAATAAAATTGCATCCCCATACTATCTGTTTAATCCTACAGTATCTGTAGTGACATTCTGTGTTATTTTTGTAAGAGATGTAACAATTTCAACAATTTCATTGAATTTTTTCAAAGAACAAAATACTAATTTTTCTCTATTGTTTTCTTATTTCAGCTTTGTTTTTCTTTTCTTATATTTATTATTTACTTCTTTCTGTTTGGGGGATTTGTTTTGCTCTTTTTTTCCCCTAGAATCTTTGTTATTGTACTGAGACTTCTCCTCATTTCTAAATTTGGTGCTATAAATTTCCTTCTTAGCACAGCTTCAGCTCCACCCACCCCACCCCACCCACATTTTAATATGCTGTGTTTTTGTTCATGGATCCCTTTGATCCATGGGCTATTTAGAGGTTTGTTGTTTAATTTCTATATATTTCTAGACTTGCTTTTTCCTTTCTGTTATTGATTTCTAGTTTGACTACATAATTTTTAAAGAACACTTTGTATGATTTCAGTTTTTTTAAATTTGCTGAAGTTTTCTGGATGAAGTATCTCTCTCTCTCCTTCTCTCTCTCTCTCTCTCTCTCTCCCCTCCTCTCTCTCTCTCCTTCTCTCTCTCTCTCTCCCCCTACTTCTCCCTCTCTCTCCTTCTGACCGTGTTGTTTACATCTGCTATGTCCTTTGTATCTTTGCTGGTTTTCTGTCTAGTAGATCTATTGGTTGCTGAGATGGGAGTGTAGTTGGGGAGTTATAGTTATGGACTTGTCTATTTGTCATTTCAGCTTTATTGTTTTTATGTATTTGAGGCTACATTGCTTGGTACATATGCATTTAGGGTCATTGTGTCTTTTTGGTAGAAAAACATTATTGAGTAGCCCTCTATCTATGTTATCTTTTTTTTTTTTTTGCTTGATATTTTACTACTTAACTGACATTACTTGTTTTCTATTTGGGTTTTGGTAGTACTCAGTTCTCTATTTCTTGTATTTTGCCTTTATGAGGCTACTTGAACTTTTTTTAATATTTCAATTTAATTTATTTATAGTGCTTTTGAGTTGATGTCTTTGCCTAGTTTCATAAGGGGTTCTCTGGTTGTTACTATACATGTGACTTGTAACAATGTACTTGTATCAACATTTTACTGTCTTTAGTGAAGTATGGAAACTTTATTTTCATTTAGCTGCTTTTACTGACTCCACTTTTAAAGATCATAAGGAGAGTTACATGTTATATTGTGGTTTCAATAATCAAATATTAGTTATAAATTCATGATAAAAAAGTAGTAGATTATGTATACCTGTATTTATTTGTTTGTCTTTTTCTTTTCTATTACTCTAGGCTTCTTTCTTTTATCATTTCCTTTCTTTTTGAAGAAACATTTTAAGCCAATTTTCAAAAGTAGGTCAGCTAGTAATAAGTTCTTATAGTTTTTCTTCATCATGAATGTTTCAATTTTACTTTTTATGAAAGATAGGTTTATCAGACATAAAATATGTAATTGATACTTTTTTCTGTTAGCACTTCAAAAATAGTGTGTCACTTCTTGTTGATTTCCAGTTTCAAACAAAGAAAGCCAGTTATCTGAATTGTAACTTTCCTATCAGTAATGTGTCATATATTTTTCAGGATCGTTTCTTTGTCTTTCATTCTAAAAAGTTAGATTATGATCTCTTGACATGGATTTCTTTGGGTTTACCTTCATTTAAATTCTTGGATTTGTAGGTTTTTGTCTTTTTTCAAATTTTGGTAGTTTTTAGCCATTTTTAAAAATACTTATTCAGTCTCATTTTCTTCTCCTTCTGGGACTCTGATGCTATGAATGTTGGATATCTTATTTTTGACCCAAAGTTGCTGAGACTGTTCTCACCATGCTGTCTCCACACCCTGGTTATTTTTCATCTGTTGTTCGAGTTGGATAAATTCTATTTTCTGTCCTCAGGTTTCCTAATTCTATTCTCTTTTTGCCACTCTACTATTGAGCCCATGCAAGGACTTTATTTTTATTTCTGTTATTGTGTTTTTAGTTATATAATTTCTATTTGATGCTTTCAAATAGCTTCTTGCTGATATTTTACATACTATTAATTGTATCAAGATAATTGGTAATGGATTCTGTAAGCATTTTTATGACTCTGCTTTAAAATCTTCATCAGACCATTTGAACAACTGATTCATCTCAATGTTGACATCAGTTGATTATTTTTCTCTTCCAAGTTATGCTTTTTTTGGCTCTTGGTATGATGAATCATTTCCTATTGTATCTTGGATACTTTATCTAATATATTATGGGATTATAGATACTTTTTCCATCTTTTAATTTAGCTGGAAGTTCCCATTTTTAAGTCTTGCATATGCACAGCGACGTACATTTGTCAGCTGCATTTCCAGTGCCATTTTAATTTCAGAGTTATTACAGTGTTATTATGCTCTGCTTGGTTTATCTAGTGACACTGGAGCTCTCGCTGGTTCTTACTGCTGCTGCCTGAGGAAGTAAAAGGAATTTCCCCTGGATGAGTCTCTAAGTTTCTCTCAGTTGAGTGGGTATTGCAGCAGGATCCCCTTGCCAGAGCATTCCCCAGCCCAGCTACTGCCCTGTTGTCTCTGGGTGGATGAGGAGATCCAAAGGCCCATGGGGACAGAGGGGTTTCCTGGACTAAGTCATTTGCTGTGACTGGGTTCCTTTTTCCTCTTCTGTCTGCCTGATCCTGGAAAGACATTGATTCAATATGTTGTCTACAAACTGTTTCATACATTGAATCTCCCTAATTTTGAAAGCATGACACTCTTGCTCCTCGGACTATAGACCTTTTAATTACCAAACACAAGTTGGGATGCATTGGAAAAGCCAGACAACATTCAGAAATTATTATAAAGGTAAAACTAATGCTGAAAGGCTGGAGTCGATTTGCATTAAAATAGAATTCAGAAAAAATCTTTTTTTATTTTTAAGTACATAACATGAGACGATTTCTTGTTTAATCAAATACACAGTGTGCTTTTACAATGGTTTTTAAATGTGTGTGTGTGTGTTTGTGTTGTGTGCGTGTATGCGTGAGGGTATTATTAGGTAGGAGAAGAGGAAGCAAAAGTTGAAAGGACAATAGCCGAAAGATGTTTTTGTAAATAAAATTTCTTCATGTGGGGGTCAAGGTGCTCAGATTAATAATGTATTTCTTTTTTTAAAGATTTTATTTATTTATTTTAGAGAGGGAAGGGAGGGAGAAAGAGAGAGAGAGAGAGAGAGAGAGAGAAACATCAATGCACGGTTGCTGGGGGCCGTGGCCTGCAACACAGTCATGTGCCCTGACTGGGAATCGAACCTGCGATGCTTTGGTTCACAGCTCACGCTCAGTCCATTGAGCTGTGCCAGCCAGGGCAATAATGTATTTCTTTTAAATATGTACCCATAATTTCATATTCTGTAACATATTGTCAAGGCTCACCTATTATGATACAAATCAAGGTCTTGGACAAAAAAGAATGGACTCAATTTGAAATAGGTAAGTATTTAATTAAGAAATCTAGCTTAATAGCTTTATTTATATAAATTTTATGGTTTGTAAGTTTATTCATGCAGATAGTCATATTTAGTTACATCAAAAATATGTGAGAGACAAGGATGGTGTCAATAGATATATTTTTGCAAGTTAAAACTAAAACTCAGGGAGGTTTGGTGGCTTTTTCAATATTTGTAAGCTAGTAAATGGCAATGATGGGGACATGTACTTACATCTTGTTTTAAGTTTGTGGTAAGTGATAGGACACCATTTCTTAAACATTACTTTAAGCCAAAATAGATGACATATGCTCATTTTGGACAGAGACAGAACGACATGACTTGATGACTTCCATAGGTGTTTTCCAGTTTCCCTTAGCTTATGCTTTTAACTTGACTAACAATTAACTAAAAAGCTGAGTGCTTGCTTCAGTTAATTTTTTAAAATCTGAAGTTAAAAATAAAACTGGGGCAGTCTTAGGATAGAATACCAGTGATGGCACTTATTTTTATTTGCTTATTTTTATTTTCTGACAGAACAAATGGTTTCCTTGGTAGGCAAACAACTTTTTGAGGGTCAGCATAATTGTAGCCAAGATTTAAACACTATTTCTGAGCTGGCAGCTAACTCTGCTCTGTACCTACATAAAATGCCTAGTTCAGTGAGCAAAACTTAACACAGTGTCACTTTGAAGAGAGTCCTGTCTCCCAGGGTGCATTGTCAACAAGCTTGATAAAATAGTTTTGATGTCTTGACTATCTTTTTAGTTGTACTTTGACTTTTGAGTCCTTTGGGTAATCTTTACTAATCTGAAGAAATCACAGCTTCTGGCTATTCTGAACTGTTTGAGTAGTTAAACAAGCCTGAATGTCAGATTTTCAATCTACAAAATGAGTGAAATCATCTCAGGAATTTTTTTCTAATACTCATTGTAATCATCTCTAGATTTAAACTTGAGGGTTATAGACAGACAGTAGTGGACATTTAAATGTGAGAATTTCTATTTTGGCTGAGAGGCAAAATTGGAATTTGTTAGACTTTTCTTTGCCTAGTATTGCACCCAAGGAGTATTACTTGTTAAGATTTACAGAGTAATCTCTTTAATTGAGGAGAACCCCATGGCAAAGCCCACAGTGATATGCTGTATGTTTAGTCCTGTGTTCTGTCATGCTGTGGGTTACAACAAGGTTTTCTTAAACACAGTGACACATTGTTTATTTCTTAAATTATAGAAATAAGGTCTTCTCTGATTATTTTATCTTTTTTTTCTGTCAGTGGCAATATTATAGTCAGTTTTTCTATACTTCGCAAAGTACTTAAGATAGTATCACTTGATATAAATAGTGCTTATTTTTCTTTTCGATTTTTTCAAAAGTCAATACCATGTAAAGTCTCTGCAAGTAAGTTTCTTGGATCAACATTTCTTTCCAGAAAAAATAACTATTGCTGTGAATAAGAAATGTTTTAGTATTTTCATTTCAAACACTTTACTTTTTTTCTTAATGTTTAAATTGTAAATAATAAATTCTGCAATGATAATGACTTGCTGAAGATACATGTGGCTCCAATCTTATTAGTCCTGATTGCTGATACAGATTATTGTGAGGCCTGAGAGATCTGTAACAAAGCAGGCAATTCATTAGTAATTCCAGAATAACAACTCAACAGAAGATCATTCAAATATAAGGATTTTTAAAGTTCTGTCTCTATAATGCATGTAAGATATTAAATCCCTAGATACTCTATGTTTTTTGCTTCATGAATTAAAACTATGATCAAATAACCCATTTTAGATATTACTATTAAACAACTCTTATGAATACTATCGTCTAAGTTTACAGACAATACAGAATTATGTCCTTTAAGCAAGGTGGACACTGTATGTGTAGGTTTTTAATTTCTGGTAATTTCTTGGGATATCCTCCACAATGTCACCTTATATAATTTAATTTAATTTTTAAAAGGACATGTATTTATATGTTCCTATATAGGCATGATCATATATAAAGACAGTGTATTATTTACAAGAGTCAGAAAGTACTAGTCTCTTAAATATGTTAATTTAGTCTTCCAAAATAAGAAGTTTAACCCTTTTGATACCATGTCTTAATAGATTTATATATCAGACAATTGTTTTTGTATATAGATATATTTATATTTAATTTGGCAAATACAAAAAAAAAATCATGGAAGTGACAAACACTGTGTGAAAGCCACAGCTTTGAATTGCTGCTTGATTAAGCCACTGACTCAAATTTAACCAAAGCAATAATGTCCCTCTTCTGTTTTGATTGGGAGTTCTGTATTCTTTCCAGTAGCACTTGCTTGCTTCTTTGAGCATAGATCCAATTTTAAATGTATACTCCAAATACTACTAGAAAGTAAAGGAAAACATAAAGCTGGTGGCTAAAAGGCCACAGAGATCAATAGAGAAATTTTTCACACTTTAGTGATTTTTCCTATCTCTTCATCTCCTGTTATTTTTGCAGTTCCTTTCTCTTGGAACGCATTTAAGTTTCTGAGTATTCATTTCCTCCCCCTTAACGTGGAGATATTAATAGAACTTATCTCCTAATGGATAAGAGAATGGAATCAGTTAGTGTATGTAAAAGTGCTCAGCACACTAAACACTAATCCTGGCATACTTGAAGGATTTAACAGAATTGACTCACTGGCATTATTATACAGATAGAAAGACTCTGCTCCCAATTCTAGAACTCTTGCAAAAATCTAAAATTCAGCTACTGTGAGTAGCTCTTAGTAGAGCTTATAGTTGTAAACTGGATTCTGTAAGTTGAATTCCCTTGAATCTAAACATTTTAGATTTAACCCCAACTTTATCTGCTTGAATAAGGTTCTCAGGTCTGAAGCTGATGAACCTACCTTTTTTGTAAATAATAATAATTTTTTAAAATATGATAAATAAGCCAGCTGGTGAAAGACAAATACCATATGATATCATCTATAAGAAGAATCTAATGAAGAAAATAAACTAATGAAGAAAATATAACCACAGGCATGGAAATGTGGAACAGACTGAAAGTGACTAGAAGGGAAGGGGCATGGGGGATAATGGTGGACAGAAGGGGAATGGTAGACAAAGAACACAGATGAATGACTCAGGGATATGGACAATAGTGTGGGAGTTGACTGTGGGAGTGGGGGTGTGAATGGGGGAAACAGAGGAGAACAACAGGGGAAAAATTGGGACAACTGTAATGCAATAACAATAAAAAATGATTAAAAAAGGAAATTCTATAATACATGATGGGGTACACTGTTGAGTTCTCAGTAATAGATCTATGGGAACAGGACTCCCAGGACGAGCAGGGTTTGGACAGCCAGACTGTAAACTCCATCCCTCTGTCTCATGTCTCCTGGAAATTCTTAAGCAGAATCTGAGTATCTTTTTAAATTTTTTTCCTTACCTGAGTACCTGGTCCTTGATTTTGAAGAGAGGGGAAGCGAGGGAGAGAGAGAGGAAGGGAATCATTAGTATTAGTGAAACATTGATTGGTTGCCTCTCATAGGATCAGAGACCGAACCTACAACCTAGGCATGTAGCCTGACCAGGAATCAAACCTGCAACCTTTTGGTTTATGGGAGGATGCTCCAACCAAGTGAGCCACACCAGCCAGAACATGAACATATTTTTAACTATCTTTTTGAACCATCTGGAAGCACTGGCTAGATGACTTCTGAGACCTTTTTATCAAGCTATTACCAGTCCGTAGCAGGTTCTAGGAACTCAGAACTTTTCCAAAGCTGTGTTTTAGAAGTCACCAACAGTGTTTTAGTGATTTCTGCTTGACTGACCACCATTTCCAAAATTGCCACTCAGTTAGTATTTTCCCAAATGAGACAAAACTGTTTGCATATACTTCAAGTCATCCATGTCTAGCTTGTCATAAGTTCTGAAACATTCTAAGCTTTATGACAGTTTCTAAAAATTCAAAGATTTATTCTGGTAGTCCTATAAGCGTGAAGAGTTGCTAGATGTGTTTTTGCTAAAGATAGTGTCACTTCACCTATTTTCTAACAGTAATAGATGCATTCTTTCTATCCTTAATTTATATATAGTTTTATCTTACTGCTTTTATGCTGCAGAAAAGTATCAAAATCCCAGAAAAGGAGGACTTCATTTCAATGAAAATAAAACATAACTAATTACTGTGATTTTGATTTCAATAGATTAATATATTTGATCTACTTCCATATGCCGTGTGACCATACTAGTTTGAATCACTGAGAACAGTGAAATATTTGACATTTTAAATTACCAATCACAGTGCCTGGCACTTTAAAATATTGAAATGACAAGAAGAAAGATTTAAGGTACATGTCAATCCATAAGTGCTTTGACTTTTGAATTTTGCAGCAGTGTGATCCGTGTTCCTTAGAAAGTGTCTGTCTTTCACATTGAAATGCTTTTAAAGATTGGAAATATTCCACAAATTGTAATTTGTTCATTTTCACAGTACCAGAACTTAATTTTATATTTTAATAATTTTAATTAAAAAATCTATTTCAACTGAAACTGATAAATCTGACATGCTATAATAATTCATCTATAGTAGTTACATAATTATACCTAGAATAACCTATTTCCTCTATAATTTTTCTCATGCATGCATAAATATTAAGTAAATTGCTAAATTTTTCTTCCAAACATTCTTTTCATTGAGAAATACCTACATGCTAGTGAGTGACAAATCTGAAATAACTGTGTTGATACAATTATGCAGTGACTTCTGTTATACCTAATTGTAAGTAATTAAAGTTTGTGAAGAGAGAATTTTAACTTTAAGTAAATTTTAACAGATTACAAGTTAAACTAAATTCACCTATAATATTTTCATTCACTATAAATTCTAGTTACTTTTAGTCTGGATTTTTTAAGTCTAATATATTGAAATGCCATATATATATAGAATTCAGATAATCCTCCAACATCAACTGTCGATTCCAAAATTTCTGTTTACATTTTTATATTAGTGTATACTATTTATTTGTTTATATAATAGTTTTTAGTTTTAGAATCAAACTTATTGTTTTATTTCTAAATCTTATGTAAATCTTTAGGTATACAGAATATTGCATACTAAAATTTACCTAGTAAAGCCTTGTTTCAATAAATAAAATCCATTAATTATACTATACTTGATCTTAGCCAAAAGGCCGAGAAGCAATAAAATCCATTAATTATACAAAAAACTTTAGAACTTTTTTGATGAGATGTTTAAAATTGGTTTATTCACTGGTTTTATACAATCAACTAAACAAAGGAGCACAGTTTTTCTTCTTTTTAAGGATTTTTTCTGAGCCACATTTTTTTAAATAAACAGGAATATTTAATAACTTATCAGTAACAACCAAAGCATTTATAACTCAATAGAAAAAAAAAAACAAAGAAAAGTGATTCTTAATCTGAATTCAAAATTTTAATAGGAAAAATGGCTTTATTAAACCATATCCTTGAATCTTCCTTAAAATTAATCCTACTGTCAATATTTTTTATTCAGCCCATCTTCTTACATATTTGTTTAAGTTTCTACCACACAAAAATTTAGAGGAGGATGTAAGCCAAGAATTCTTTTCCTTAATCTTATTATATCTATATTTAAAACAGTACTGTAAGGTGAGAGAGGGATTGATTTTGGAGATTAATTGTAAAACAGGAAAATTGGGCAAGGTACTGCTTACATTCTCTTAGTAATTTTGTTCCTTATAATATTAATGATATTTAAATTCTATATTACAAAATATTTTTGAAAAGTAAAATAAATTATGTGCTTGTTTAAGGATTCATTGTAGAAGGCTTAGTGTATGAGGTTGAAGACCAAAAACTCAGAGTTCTGGCCAAAATGGAGGCATAGGTAGAAACACTTCGCTTCCTCACACAACCAAATGGAGTATAACAACCAATCTAAAATCAATAAACAACTAAAAGTGCCAGAAAATCAAACTGCGTGGAACTCCAACAACCAAGGAATTAAAGAAAAAATCAACCAGAACAACCAGACCAGTAAGGCGTCAGTCTGCATTGGCCAACCCAGAAAAAATGAAGAGAGGAGGCAGAGGTGTGGGGCTGGTGCCTGAGCTCAGCAGCTACATGAGAGGGGCTGACTAAAGGGGAATACTGAAACTCAGAGCTGACTGTGGACTAGGGCTGGGATTGCCACTGTGGGAGTTTCTCCCAATCTCACACAAGAGAGAGGAGCAGGCAAGCTGCACTGTACCCTCTCAGGCCCCTCCCCCACAGGCAGTGCAGAAAAGAGATTTGCCCTGCCCAGGTGAATACCTAAGGCCCTGCCCCCTTACAAATTAACCAGCTGCACCAAGACAAAGAAATATGGCCCAAATGAAAGAACAGAGAAAAACCTCAGAAGTAAGTGATGAGGAGATTGTCAACCTATCTGATGGAGAATTTAAAGCCCTAGAAATTAAAATGCTCACAGAACTGATTGAGCTTGGTTGAAAAATGAAAGAACAAATGAAAGATACCCAAAATGAAATAAAGCAAAATATTCTGGGAACCAACAGTGACAGGAAGGAACACAGGATTCAAAGCAACAATTTGGAACAAAAGGAAGAAATAAACATCCAACTAGATCAGACAAAGAAACAAGAATCCAAAAAAATGAAGAGAAGGCTGAGGATTTTCTGGGACAACCTGAAACGTTCCAATATCTGAATTATAGGGGTGCCAGAAGGAGAAGAACAACAGGAAGAAATTGAAAACTTATTTGAACAAACAATGAAGGAAAACTTCCCCCATCTGGCGAAGGAAATAGACTTCCAGGAAGTCTAAGAAGCCCAAGGAGTCCCAAAGAAGTTGGACCCAAAGAGGAACACACCGAGGAACATCATCCTTAAATGACCCAAGATTAAAGACAAAATCCTAAAAGAAGCAAGAGGAAAAGAGAGAGTTACCTACAAAGGGGAGCCCATTAGTATACCAGCTGATTTCTCAAAAGAAACCTTGCAGGCAAGAAGGACCTGGAAAGAAGTATTTGAAATCACGAAAAGCAAGGACTTACATCCAAGATTACTTTATCCAGCGAAACTTTCATTTGAAATGGAATTCCAGATGAAGTGCTTCCCAGATAAGGTCAAGTTAAAGGAGTTCATCATCACCAAGCCATTATTATATGAAATGTTAAAGGGACTTAGAAAAAGAAGCTAAAAGATATGAACAGTAAAATGACAACAAACTCACAACTATCAACAAGTGAACCTGAAAGAAAAGAAAAACAACAAAAATAAAAACTAAGCAAACAACCAGAACAGGAACAGAATCAGAGAAATAAACATCACATGGAGGGAGTTCAGTGGGTAGGGAGAAGGGAGGAACAGAGCAGGAAAGGTACAGGGAAGAAGAAGCATAATTAGTAGGCATAAAATAGGGAGAGATAAAAATGGTATGGGAAACAGAGGACTTGAAGAACTTTTATGTACAACCCATGGACATGAACTAAGGGTGGGGGAATGCTGGAGGGTTGGGAGTGCAGGGTGGAGGGTAGATTAAAGGGAAAAATTGGGAAAACTGTGATAGCATAATCAATAAAAATACTTTAAAAATAAAAAGTAGAAACAAAGAAACTGTTCTGAATATCAGCTGAGTACCTCCAGGGGAAAGCTACCATGTACACAGTTGACCTCCTGGTTTAGAGCTGCGTTGTGTCTCAGTTCTCTGCTCAGAGTATCTGTGGAAGATTAACTGACACTAATGAAAATCTTGTACAATCACATTGCTTTATTATTTTATACTTGTGTTTTATATATTTCTCTCTTTTTTAACGTTTGCACTGCTTTATTTGAACCCTTTTGTCTTTACAATTCATACTCTTGGAAGGAAGAAGAGGTTTTTTGGGGGAATTAAAATGAAAAGTTCAGGGTGTAAAGGGGTCTAAAAAGCAATAAAAAATGCAATAAAGATAAAAAAATTAAAAAAGACAAAAAACTTGGATTCTAAGAAGCTGTTGCATTATTACTAGATAATTGAGACTATTTGCATGTCTCTGGCATTAATGTAAAGATTAGGCTGAACAAATTTTCAGGAGCTACAACTATTAAGTCTTTGAAGTACTGTGTACATACTAGAGTAACATGTTGTTTTTTGTCTTTTCAATTTTATTACATGACTCCCTACACTTATGGATTGGTCTTACTTTATGTCTCATTTGATCTACTAGGAGTGTGAATTGTAAAAATGCCTACTACATGATCTTGATTTCATATTCTAGGTCTCAGCATCAGCTTCTATAGCTAAAGTTGAGGGAAGGAAACATAATTGATTGAATTCCTTTTGTATAACAGGAACTATGCTAGACCATGCATCTTTTGTCTTTTGTGATATATGTGAGTATTCTCACTTCATAGGTGAGGACAGAGAGTCTGAGTTTTAAATACCTAGCCCAAGGTCACAGAGCAGTTAAATGATAGAGTTGGGATAAAAAAACACAATATTTTTAGGATAAAAAACAAATTATTGACTCTAAAGCTTATTCTATTTCCCTTTAATCAAGAGGGAAAAATTTTTTTAATGAATGCCATAAGCAGAAATATAGTATTCTTCATTGAAAGGTCAGTAGACTGTAGCAGTTAGGAGCACAGATTATGGATCCATGCTACCTAGGTTTGACTCTTAGCACTGCCACCATTAAGCCATGTGACCTTTGAGCAAGTTACTCAACCATTCTGGACTCAGTTTTTTATATGTAGAGTGAAGATAAGAATAGCAGCTATCACATAGAGTTCTGTGAGAATTAAATATGCTTGGCACATATTAAATACTATTATTATAATTAATTATTATTATTAATTTTAATTAGAAGAGTCTTTGAAGGTCATCTTATTTAACCTCTTTTTCCCTAAGTAAGAGACTAAAACCCTGAGAAGAGGAATGACTTGCCCAGGGTTACAAAGCAAGACAGAAACAACATCCAATTTTTCTAATTTCTAATTTAATATTTTATTCTTTAAGCAAAAACAACATTCAGAAGATAATGAATGCTGATGTTCTATTTATAATTTATTTGTATTATTTTATGAATCCCTAAATAAGCCTTTTTTTCAATATGCCTATCCCTACTGAGAAATAATATCAATTGTAAAGTTTTGTGGATATTGACAAAAGTAATGAATCAACAATTTATGAATATACTGCTCCTTTTGTAAGTCCATAAAATTTCAGAATAGCCTCTTTTATGTACAAATAAAATAATACATGGGAATATTAAATGAAAAATGATGGTAAAATTATTTTACTTAAAAAGGTAAGAGATGTCTTTTTTAAGCTAAAGGATATAAGGCTTCTTGAATATTTATCAAAATTAATGATGTGGACCCAAGTTTGTGAGGCGAACGTGATAACCACTACACTACGGAAACACTTTGATGTGGACCCAAGTTTCTTACTCTCATCTGTTATTTTAAGTGGATTGACTTTCTCTGCATAGCACATTTTGTTCTAAAAGAGAAAAGAACACATTGATTAATGTATATGTATTTTATATTGTTAAAGTTTCAAAAATGATAAAACTCTGTTTTCACAACAGATTAGAAATATTTTCCTTCTGCAAAAAATAATGAACCACATAAATATAAAACTCAAAAGTGGCTGTAAATGGTGAATGCTCCTCTTCTCTTGAAAAGTTTTTTCTCTGACGGAAGAAACAAGCAGAAAATGTATCTGTTTGACTTACGTAAACTCAGTGAATAGTTCCTGAACTTCCTTCCGCATTTGAATTCAGCACACAAGTTACTGGGGACTTTTATATGTAAGGCAATGTGCTAGTTGCTGCAGACACTGCAATTCATAAAGCCATAGCTTTGACCATCAAGGACATTACAGGGATGTGATATGAGCATGTCGCTTAGTTACCAATACAAGCTGAAATTATCTAATAGCATTAAACAGTTTGACTAATAAATACAATAGAGTTAAGACAATCTGAGCATTTATATTTATTAAATGATCTACCCTTATTACCATACTCTCATTACATTAAATACTATCAGAGGCATAGTTGATATTCACTTCAAAAGCAATTGTAATTTATTTTATTTGTGTAATTAAACTGTAAGAGCTGTTGTGCATTGAAACAGAGCTTATACAAGATAACTTATATGACAGCATTTTGCTATAGGGCAAGCAAATAAAACATTTCAAGAAATGCAAGTAATCCCTTAATTATGCATTGTTCACAGAATGTGACAATGCTTATTTATTTCATTAATAAGACTGTATCTTATTTTCCTATTTATTTTTATCAAGTACACCATGTTACTATTCTTGGTCTTACATTTTTATAATAGGGTAACTATGTGCCAACTAACACATTTTTAAATCATACTTTACAGTATAGATTCCCTCTGATAATTTCTAAGAATAATTTATTGTCATCACAATATTTTACATATATATGAATATATTTATATATATAATGATGCTGGCTGATATCAAAACTTCTAAATAATATTGTAATAATATTTTTACTTAAGATTTTTCTAAGATATAATTTTGAGGCAGTTTACCTTAGAATTAGGTACATGTCCATTCATAAACAATATATACATGAACTATTTTCAAATAAAAACTGTACTTATATTTTATCCATATTTTCATTTTTTATGTTTCTCAAACTTCTCCAGCTGAAGTCCAGAGGGATAAACAAGCTCTAACAATCCCTTCAGTTTTATGATGTTAAAGGGAAAAAGTCAGTTTCTCTGGGTGGGGAGACCAGTCTGTTGGAAATGTAGAAATGGAGCTCAAAGAAAAGATATAAAGTAGGAGAGACCAGACAAAAGACCAGAGCTTGAGGGGTGAGATAATCCATACACAATACAGACCTTGTTGAAAACCTAAGAGGAAAAATGAATCCCTCAGAGTGCATGAATCTGTGGAGACAAGCAATTTCTTAAGGTAGGGATGGTCCCCAGTGGAGCAGAGGTAATACATAGAGTCATTGGGTTTATGGAAAAACAGAAGGGCGTATGTTTAAGGTGATTAAGGAAGGCAGCCCTAAGTAGGGGGATATGAAAATATTTAGTGTTGCTCACATGTCAAGTAATTTGATAAAATTATAAAGAATTAATCATTGATTTTACATCAGGATCAGATCAAGATTTTGGTTTAATGTGCTGTTTATTGTTCTGCAAGATGTTTATGTGATAGAAAGACATTCAATTATTAATTATTTTCAAACAACTAATTCTTATGGAACAGAGGTTTTCTCAAACAGTTTTTAAGCCATGTGAGGGAAAAATGAAAATGATGTAGATTAAGAAATTATCCATTTAATATAAGAAAGATGAGGGTTATTGGAGTCAAGAAGTAATGGGTTTAAGCAATTTGATAATATTATGAAGAATTAAATATGATAGGCCACAGATAGAGAAGTGACACTATTTACCAGGTAACTGAGAACCAGTGACTGAGGAAGTTAAAGTGATCTGAGGTTTCTATGATCACATTAGATCGACTACAGCAATGTATTTGTGTTTACTTTCATAGATGCAGATATAGTGAGTGATAACCAGTTACATAGAAAATATCTCTTGCCCTCAAGTGTTGGAAAACCTACTCACACACATGTTCTTGCAAAACAGTGTATATCTGTGTGAGCCAATAGCTCTATGAAAGCAGAGGGAAAGACCATTTCTGCCTAGGGAAACCAGGTAAAGTGTGAGGAAAGGTTTCTCATAGGATCCTGGCCACAGAGACAGTAAGTCCTCCAACAATAGTAAACTTGAGAAAGAGCAAAAGTCCCAGGAAGGTAGAGGCTTTAGCAAACTGTGAGGTAAGTAGAAGCTAGAAGCACAGACTTTGTTTAGCACATAAGTGGATGAGGAAGCTGTAGAAAGACTAAGTTGAGGTTGCAGAGGGCCTTCCTTGAGTTCTTGGAAAAATATTAGTGCTTCATTGTGTCAGCAGTACTGAGCAGTGGAAAGCAGGATGACAATGCTATTCAAGGAGATTTCTCTTACCACAAGTCTAAATAGAGAATATAAAAAAAAAAGTTCATGGTAAAGTGTTACTATTTTAAATAATATTCTCTGAAAATGAAACCTTAACAGGAGACCTATTTTTCTGTGAGGTGAAATGTTGGTAGAAAATCATATGAGTATCTGCCAGGACAATTAAAAAGTAAATCTCCTTGTGTTAATAAGTGATTTGCTAATGATAGTAGAACTATAAACATAAAGTGCTTTGAGAGAAAGTCTATGAGAAAATGAAAACAAAAACAAAAAACAAACAAAAAAATACATGTTCTTACTTGCTAATAAGGACAGAATGGCAACATCAGAAAAACCACAGTGGTATTATTATTCCCTCAAGTAAGGGAATCCATTCAATTTTTGTTCATTCAATTTAGGAAATGTCTATTCCTTTGACTAGTTAAATGCAAGAATAGCTTTAAAATTAGAAAAAAAGTACAAATTGTTTACCATAAGCATTCTAATAATGAAAATCATTGTCAAATCATTTGATATGAGTCATATTTTTCAACACCTCTTCACATTTGGCAATTTCCTGTGCAGCCATGGAAATAATGGATAAGAGTGTGTTTTTTGGCTGGGAAATAACTCATTCAACTTGAATGAAAATCTTGAATTCAGACACACTTAAGATGCTAGTCATGACTATATATATATATATATATATATAAAGCTACTACTGTCACACGGAATCCTTAGAACCATGAAGTGACTGAACTTCAAAGGTTTATTTTTAAGATAGACTCCTTTTTTTTATAATTCTTAAGTTTTTAAGAGTGCATCCAGGAACCAAACATGAAAAGTTCTCAGTTCTCAAACTTAGCTAATTCAGTTAATAGCATTTTTTCCCCTCTACCTCAAGAGAACATCAAAACTCAAGTTCCAGAACTAGTCTCTTCTCTTCTAGTGTTCACACATGTATTAGTTCTCTGGGGCTGCTGTAACAAACTGGCATGAACTGAGTGCCTTAAATAACAGACATTTCCTTTCTTACAGTTCTGAAATTCCAAGCTCAAAGGGTTTGCAGGGTCAGTTTTTCCTATGGGTTGTAAGAAAAAATCTCTGCCATGCTCTTTATCTAGCTTCTGGTGGTTTGATGGAAGTCTTTGGCATTATTGGCATATAGTAGCATCACCTTGATCTCTGACTTCATCTTCACATAGAGTGCACATGTATACGTGTCCACTTTTCCTTTTTCAGTAAATTTACCAGTGGTATTGGATTGGCTTCCACCCTACTTAGTATGATCTCATCATAACTAATTACATCTACAGTGACCCTGTTCCAAATAAGGTCACATTCCAAGGTGCTGGAGTTAGTACTTCAACATATGGATTCAAACAATAACACACTTCAACCCATAACAATATGTAATTAAAGATAGGTAAAGATAGGTAGAGACATGTTGAAAGTCACCTTATAGATCATCTACTCATTTGAAATCTCCTGTCATGTAGATCACAGATGCATGCAATGCATCTACTCATTTGAAATCTTCATGTAAATTACAGGTGCAGAGGCATTTTTCTTTATCAGAAAAAGGATTGTTTTCCATGTGTACCTAAGTTTTCCCATTGAGGATCATGTCATCACTAGGTTCCCTAACATCAACCCTTACCCTAGCCTCAGTTCTCTAGCATGCTATTTACCTGAATCACCTGGAAAAAGTACAACTTTTTAATTTTTTTACCCCCTCCTCAGTAGCCTTCTGTGGCTCTCTGATAAACTCATATTAGAGTTCTAAGCTCTAAAACATGCCATTCAGTGTCTTTAATTTACCAAAGCACCCCTCTCATTTTATTCCTCTCAGTCTTCAAGTATACAAATCCGATGTTCCAGCCAAACTCAGCTATTTACTATTTTCTGAACACAGACAACACTTTCTTATTTCTGCCCCTGTGTTCATTCCTGTATTCTTATTGGAAAATTCTTTCTTTCATGCATCCTATAAACCTGGCCGCTATCCCACCTTCTCCATGACATAGTAACTGTGCATAAGTTGTTCCTACCTCTCATTCCTATTACACTCATGCTCTATGAGTCATTTTGAAATAATTTATGTTTGTATTGCTGTGTTTTTTTCTTTCACATGTTTATATCTTATGTACCTTAATTCTCCAGCTGGTTTATAAATATGGGAACAACTACATTGTGTTTTGTTTTTCATTGAGTAATACCTCAAACATTATTGACACAGGACTGATTTATTATACTTTTTTTTACCAGTGAAGTAGACAGTGTCTGTGTTATTCTGTGATTTTTTGTGTGTGTGTACCTACAAGTAGTTGCTACTTCCCCAATTCCAATTTATCTTGCATATAGTTCATTTAGTCCTCACAGTGTTAGTTACCTCATTTATAAAATGAAGAAGTAATACCAATTCAGATCTAAGCTTACTCTCAGATCTAAGACTTTATAATTTAAGAATCTATACAGTCTATCACTTAACATTAAATCTCTGTATAAAGCCAATCAGACATGGCAGGCTTTTTCACAGATAAATAGATGGAAGATTGGTAAACTTAGTGTTTTTTTGAAAAATCTGTCAGTGCTGACAGATAGCTAAGTGATTCTTAATCACTTATTTGATTTTATAATTCATACTCTAACTATGTGAGAAATAGTTTTAATAAAGAAGTGACCTATTGAAAATAAAATCTAGTTAAAAGGTAATTTAAAGGTAATTTAATTTCTATAAGATATATAAGGAACTACTAGCATTGATTAATTAAGGGGACAGGATTGGGAAATGAGGGGGAGTGGACATTTTTTACTTTAACCTTTTTAAAAAATAGAGTATAAATTTCTTTCACCATTAAAAAAAACAGTAATCGGGCAGTTTGGGGGCCACTGCTATTTTTTTATAGAAATGACATCAGGCTGATGAAAGTCAAGACTAATATGCATAAATGTTGCCCCCATGTGGATTCATAGAAGCAAGAAGTCAAATGTAAAAGTGTCTGTGAAGTCCAACAATCAACTTGTCAGTATCCTGCCCTAACATTCACAGTGCTCCTTCATAATCTTCAGTAAAGGGACTTGTGAAGATGGATGGAAAGTAAAATAAAACAGCACCCCAAGAGAATCAAAACAATATGTGGTACTTGGTATCTGAGTTGACCTAATTACCACAAGCAGATGAATGACTGAATATGATATCTAGATTACCTGGACCCACCAATGGAAAGAATTATCTTGCACTCTTTTTCAGTGGCTCTCTGATGTAATTGTGTGATAGAAAAAAAAAACACATATAAATAACCTACAAACAAAACCTGTCCTGGCATTCACTGAGAGATAAAATCAATTTTGTTAGTTCTTTTATAAGAGATATTACAACACAGAAGAATATAGCCTGTCTTCAGCTACAATTTTGTAAAAGATATACTTTGTTTCAATAGGCATTTCTTTTATTGAGAATATAATAATACTGAGAGCATAATGCTCTATCTTAACACAGGGAAGTTGCTCTTGCATGCAATGGAAAACAAGGCCAAGGCCTTTTGCTTTCTGATGATCCAACTTTTGCAGGGTTTAAGTGGAAGAATTGAAAAATCTGGCTCATAATGTATTCATTAGATTGCCTTGCAATGTATTTAAATGTGTAAGGCATGTGAGATCTGGAAAAAAAGGAACCTCATAGGTAAACATGCCCTCTATATTGAGTTTCCACTGGAAATCAACCTCTATTGCCTAGAAGTTCAGTATCTTGTTCATGATCTTATGCTTAGAACTAGAATTAAATCCAGGCCCATTTAACACCAAACATTTATTATCCATTGGGTATTTCTTCCTAGTGGAAGAATTAAAATAATTTTCTCTTACCTTAAATCTATTTCATGTATTTCTTGGTCAGTACTTATAACATAAGTACTATGTACCAAAATTTACCTTCTATGTAACTCTAGATTTAAGGGTCTTTATACTAGTTTTGTGTTGCTGAATGCAGACAAATTATGAAGTTCACTGAGTATGGTTGATAAATAGCAGTTATAATACTTTTGAGTTCATGTGGTTAGAAGATTTGCCTCACTCAGTAGGCTATGATTTCCAAAAGATGATTCAATATGTGACTTTGCAAAATCTACAAAATAAAGGATTCTCTGGTGTCCAGGACATGTATTGGTCCCTTCCTTGAGGCCTTAGGTCAATGGCCATCCCAGGGATGCAAGCTTAGATCAGGATTTAGGATAAATGGATGAAGCTCTTAAGTTGTAAAGCCTGGAAAACAATTAAGAAATTGCCACCCCCCCACCACCAATACACGCCTCCACCTCTCCCCACCATACACATACTTGTGTACAAAATCAAATGTACAATTTGTCAAGGAAAATTCAAACCTTTCAATAGACAAATAATAAAAAAGGAACTGATATACAATTGATACAAACATAGTATTAGATAAAAATGTGAAGGAGAACAGCAAACTTGTCAGCAAAATAAAGAACACGTGAAAAAACTGTTGCTAAAAAGCAGCTATGTCAGTTGTGACCTACATTTTTACTAGGTATTTAAAATTTTACTTTAGTGGGTTCCAACACAATATGGAAAGGAATGATGCTATCCAACTTCAAGACTTACTATAAAGCTACAGTAATCAAAACAGCATGATACTGATTAATAAATAGACAAACAGATCAATGGAACAGAATAGAGAGACAGAAACAGACCCCCATAAATATAGTCAACTGATCTTTGACAAGAGAGCACAGATAGTACAATACAGGAGAAATAGTCTCTTCAACAAATAGAACAGGAAACACTGAACATCCATGCACAGAAATGTGAATACAGACACATACTTTACACCTTTTACAGATATTAACTCAAAGTGGGTCTCAGACCTAAATGTAATATACCAAAGTATACAATTCCTACAGAATAACACAGGAGAAAACATAAGTGGCCTTGCGTACAGTGATGCCTTTTTAGATAAAACACCAAAGGAACCATCTATAAAAGAAATCATTGATAAGTTGAACTTCATCAACATTACAAACTTCTACTCTGCAAAAGACAGTATCAAGAAAATCATAAGACAAGCCTAAGCCCAAAAGAAAATATTTATAAAAGATATATCTGAGAAAGAACTATTATCCAAAATATAAAAAGAACTCTTAAAACTCAACAATAAGAAAACAGACAACCCTGTTAAAAATGAACCAAAGATCTTAATAGACAGTTCACCAAAGAAGATATATAGATGGCCAATAAACATATGAGAAGATGTTCTACTCATATATCACTAGGGAAATACAAATTAAAACAGCAATGAGATACCATTATACACCTATTAGAATGGCCAAAATCCAGAACACTACTAACACCAAAAGCTGACAAGGATATGCAGAAACAGTAACTCTTATTCATTGTTGAGACAAATACAAAATGGCACAGCCACTTTGAAAGACAGTTTGGTGATATCTTGCAAACTAAACATATCCATGCCATATGATCCAGCAATCACAATCCTTGCTGTTTAACCCCCAAATTAAAAACTTATATTCACACAAAATTATACACGTGGGTGTTTATTGCAGTATTTTTCAAAATTGCCAAAACTTGAAGCAACCAAGATATCTGTTAGTGATGAATGGATAAATAAAATTTGGTATACACAATGGAATATTATTCATCAGTAAAAAATAAATGAGCTGTCAAGACATGGAAAGACATGCAGGAAACTTAAATCTTACTCAGTGAAACAACCAATATAAGAAAGGCTACATACTGTATAATTTCAACTATATGGAATTCTAGAAAAGTCTACATTATGGAGACTGTAAAAAGATCAGAGGTTGCCAGGGGTTGGGGCAGAGAGAGCTTAAGAGGCAGAGCACAGAGGATTTTTACAGCAGTGAAAATGGTCTGTATGATATTATAGTGATGGATATATGTCATATATTTTTCCAAAGCCATAAAAATACAATATCTTAAAGAGGAAAAGAATAAGCTATGGACTTTTGGTGTTTATGATATGTCACTATAGGTTCATCTTTGGTTAAAAAAAGTCTGATTCTACTGAGTGACCTTGATAATTGGGGAAGTTATGCATGTGTGAGGGTAGGGGATATATGGGGATCTCTATGCCTTTCTCACTGTGTTATTGAAAATCTTATAAAACTTATAAAATAAAGTCTTCAAAATAATTTTAATAAAGTTCTTACTTCTGTGAAAAAATGAGTATGGACCATAAATACAAGAACTCATAAAAGAGATCAGGAGACACTGGGAGGAAATGGAGTGTTGCCAGTTTAGTGACGTAAAAGAAGTAAATCAAAATCATCATAGAAATACAAAAGAATTGGAAGAGGCAGGCATAAGAATAGACACTAGAACACACAGCAAAGGCATAGAGGATATAAATGAGAAGATGCAAGAAATTTTTTTAAAAAGATGGAAGATAAAAAGAATTAGAGATTTTTAAAAAGGGTATGGGATACAACATATTTTGGAGTCCCTGAAGAAGAGAACCAAAATCATTGGAACAGAAAAAATATTTGAAAATATAAGTTGAGGGAAAAAAAGTTGTGAAAAGAAAAAAATACCCAGATCTATTTATTGTGATTCTTATCCATGTCCACTGACATTTATCAATATATAAGTATTGTGTTAGTCACTGGATATCTATTATCTTATATAATATTAACACCATAGTGAGGTTGGTAATATTAGCTCTGTTTTATGGGTAAGGAAATGAAGCATTAAATTTACATAAAAGTAAGTGGCAAAACCAAAATATGAATCTAGGTTTTTTAACTCCAAGTCCTTACCTCTTTCCAACATCATAGCTGACTCTCAAAAGCATTTTCTAGGTTTATATATGGATGAAATGAATAGGAAAATGGGTGAATAATTGGATAGTGAATTTACTTCACTATTCACTCACAATATATTATCATTTCTAATTCTAAATTGTTGAATTTCTTTTGGAAGGAAAAACCTTCTATCCCAACAGGGAAGAAAAGTAAGTAAAAATAATTAAAGTTGATTACTTTCTAATTCTTAGAAGAGCATATTGACTTGCTGCTGTTTTTGTATTGATGACTAACGATGCTAAGAATTTTTTATTGTTGACACTATTACAGACATCCCAATTTTTCCTGCCTTTACCTTTCTTGTCCCAGAACCCACTTCTCCTTTCCTCTGGCCATCACCACACTGTTGTCTGTTTCTATGGATTATGCATATATATTTTTTGTCTAATCCATGCACATTCTTTCATCTAATCCCCCTTCCTCTCTGACAGCTGTCATTGTGTACCAGTGTCCATGCCTCTGTTTCTATTTTGTTGGTCAGTTTATTTTGTTTACTAGATTGCACATATAAGTGAGATCATATAGTACTTGTCTTTCTTTAACTGCTTATTTTACTTAGCATAATAATCTCCAGGTCCATCCGTGCTGTTGCAAAGTGTAAGAGTTCCTTCTTTTTCACAGCTGTGTGGTAGTCCATTGTATAAATGTACCATAGCTTTTTTATCCACTCATCTACTGATTGGTACTAGGTCTGTTTCCAGATCTTGGCTGCTATAAATGATACTGCTATAAACATAGAGATGCATATATTCTTGCAAAATCGTATTTCCAAATTCTTAGGATATATTTCCAGAAGTGAGATCATTAGGTCAAGACTTGCTGTTATTTTTTTGTAAAGTCAAGTATTTTCTTCAAGCTGTTAGAGTTATCATAATTTTTAATTAATTGATGTTGGTATATTTTAATTTCATTGCCTTTATATTTTTATATGGAGTTAAAATATTTTGAAAATAACTCTTGTTAATAAATTAATTAAACATTCAATAAATCACCTTTATGCATACATTCATAATTTAAATGTACTTGAGTATTTTGTATCAATGAAAATTTACCCAGAATAGTCAACACTGAGATACTTCTTTCTACTGTGTGTCCAAAACATAGGTTCTCAAGACATAACCTATTAGTTTTTAATGATATAGAAATAATATTTCAAATAGCCAGACAAAATGATCACTTTACTTACAAGATTTAAAAAATCAGGCTGCCCTTAGATTTCACTTTATTGAGGTTCAACACTAAAAGTCAATGAACCAAAACTGCTGAAATATTCAAGGGAAGAAAGGGTAAGCCAAGGATTTCATACTTAATGTTTTTATTAAGTATAAAGTCTACAATCAATATTGAATATGCCACAACTCAAGAAATACTGCTTACCTGCCAGAAGCTAAATTTTAGCCAATCAGGGTATAGTAGAGAAAAAGTTAGAAAAATATATGGTTTTAAGCATTTTATATGTTTAACAGAACTAAGACAAAACAAATAGGTGGATTAGATGACAAAGTAGAACATACATTTTATATCCCCTGACAGTTTAGAAATACATTTCAGACACAACCATATTATTTCACTCATATGTGGAATATAAAGCTGAAAACAACTAATGAACAAGCAAGAACAATAAACAAAAACTCATAGACACAGACAATAATATGATGGTTACCAGAGAGAAGGGCCATGGGAAGGGTAAAAGGATAAAGGGAGTCAAAGATACAGTGATGGAAGATTTGACTTTGGGTGGTGGACACACAATGGAATATACAAAAGATGTATCAGAGAATTGTACACTGGACACCAAACTTATTAACTAACATAACCCAATAAATTTAACTTAAAAAAAAAACAGAAAATGTTATTATATGGGAAAAGAAATATATATAAATCAGCAAGTAAGATGGACAGTTTGACACTTCCTTACAAAACTAAATATGCAACTACCAAATGTGAAATTTCATACATACAATATTTACTGACTGCCTCACCTGTAATAGTGTGGAGTCAGAGGATATCATTTAAAGCTGAAAAGTCAAGTAACAGAATTATAACTTGGTTTGGTTATATAACTTGTAGTACAAAGATGGTGGTGAACATTTTAAAAACCATGATTGCTAAATAACTAAAATTAGAAATGCTGAACAATTTGGAATGACATTAATTTTTAAAATTGTGCATGTAAAAATTGAGTAGTCCCTCAAACAAACTAATGAGATAAACATAAAATATTTTCTTCTAAAAGGTACTCAAGATTATTTATGGCAAAATGTAAAATATTCCCTATACTTACCTATACTTACTGTTGATAAAATTTAGTATGCTGTATAGAATCATGGTTAAGCTGAAGACTATAAGCCTAACATAAAGAATAAATAGTACAAGGTCTAGTGACTTTTGGTGGCCAATACACGCACACAATTGGTTATAGAATGAGTGTCTCTTGCTTGGCTCAAAATACTTCTGACAAGTCAAGGAAGTCGTGTGCCTTAGTAAGAAGTGGGAATACACACATGGGTTGATAGGGAAGTGCACTCTCTCAGGGAGTGCTTAAAGGCTCTCATATCATTTAAGTCAGTTTTCAAAAGAACTGCTGGCTCTTTGATCTTAAAGAAGCAAAAATATATTACCACATGTAACATGGGATACAACATATTTGGAAATCCTGAACCCTTCTGAGTATCTGATGAGGGTTATTATAAGACCTTTCTCCATGAAATGCACATATTACATTTTGCCTATAATTTCACTAAGTCCTCAAAGCTCATTTAAAAAAAAAAAAAAACCTTAGTTTATTGTCTCCAGGTTAAAGACCCTGATTTAAAATTTCTTTGGACTTATGTCAGTATTTCTACTGTTGGTCTTGGTGGTCAGAACCACGGGTGTTACTAAATACTCTGGTAGAAGGAAGGCTGCTAAAACAGCATTCACAGTTCATCTTAACCATCTCTTTTACTTATTCTGAAGTGCAAGAATGACAATTCTCAAGTCTGGTCCTCAGATCACTTTTATCAGAAACACCTGAGTTTCTGTTAAAATGGAAGGTGGTTTCTCAGGTTTAAAACCACACACTGGACTATAGGCAGCACAAACAACTTTAGTATCAGGGCTGAGCACCCGCTGCTTCTATAAACTTTTTGTAGAGCAGCAACTAAACAGCCCCAGCCTTATTCACACTGCACCTTACAATGAATCATTCCAGTGCTATAGCAATAGGTTACTAAAGGAAATAATTAATCATTGTGAATTTGAAGGGTTTTTTTCCTATTTTACAATGACTAACATTAGAGAACACTTGCCATGTGTCAAACCCTCAGGTAGACACTATCACAACAGGAAGTTCTGTGTTCCTTGCAAATTAGTCATTACTTGTCCTAAATATAGGTAGGATCATGTCCCTGGGTCACTAGCTTCATTCTCTTGCATGCATTTCAGCATGGTGGTGATGCTGAAGCAAGCGCACTGGGGATGTCTGACTAGTAAGCAGACACCGCATCACAATTAAGAGTTCAATTACCCGTGTGGCAGGTAGGCAGAACCAAGTCCTATATTCCATCTTTCAGCCATAGATTAGAACATACTTATACTTTGTGAATGAGCATTATCCTTCATGGTCTCTGCAGACATTGTGGTTCAATTTGGAGAACAGAAAGCACTTTTGCCCAGCAGATTTTCACTATTGTCCTCTTGAAAGAGGTGATTTAATAGGTACCTAAGGTAAATGCCAAGTTTTATAGATTAAACTCATCACTTTAATTGTATCAAGAAAGACATATAGTCTTGTTCTCCGTTTTGATCCTGCTGCTCAAATTACTTTATTCAAAACTGAATCAATCTCTTTCTGTACTGCTAACTTATGCTGTAGCTCTTTGTCTTTACTATTTTCTTTATCATTATGTGAACTGAAACTGTGGACATGTACAGCAGTGGGCTCAAAATATTTAATTTAGTGTTCTGCACCCTGCAGGGCTGGTGTAGCAGAGTTTCATATGCTTCAATTTGTTATTGCACTTATAAAGAATTCACAATGAATTTTACTGTGTAGGGAACAGTATAAAATGCTCTTATTTTTAAACATCTTTTAAGGTACGATGATCACTTAAAAATTATGTAAATTCTAAAAATAAATTAACCAAATGGATTTTTGGTATTTCTTTACTAAAGAGTTTAAATGCTGGGAAAAATAAATAGATTTCTATTGGTTCCCATTTTCAGATTTAATTAAGAGCTATTGCTAGCATAAAAATCAAATATACCATAACTATACACTAAAATTTCTCCTTTTTTTTGACTACATGCATTATAAATGAAATACTGGCAAGCTCCTTCTTCTTTCTTATACATAATTTGTTTTTACTATCAGATTGCTAATTCTGTAAACTGTATAAATTATAACAACATTGAACTAATCTCATGTTATTAGATAGTTTTTGCATTTGTAAATAATTCCATTCATAGATATTTTATAGCACTCTACAATATACTGATTTTAAGAACTTTGAATTTGGGCAGATTAAGTCTCAGATCCTGGCAGTTGTTAATAGCTAATTGACATTGGTCATGTTATTTATCTTCCCTGAGTCTCAGTTGACCCATGTCCTAAGTGGATATAAAATGATGCCTTTCTGATAAATCTGTCCTGAGAATTAAATGAGAATCCATGTCAATCAACATATTGTAAGTGATTATTAATTATTAGCTATAATTATGATATAACATATTTCTGCTGTTATGAATTATTGAGTGGATTTCCCCAAAATGGGAATAGTGGCTAAATGTCATGGGGACTTATTTATTTATTCATAATATATTTGAATGTCTACTTTTGCTGAGTGCTAAAACAACATGGTAAACAAGGTGGTCCTAGAATAGGAGTTGTTTGAAGTTTGAAAGAAAAGACATTATGTTGGATAATTATACTTAAATACAGTGTTACAGAAAAGAAAGTGGAGAGTGTTAAGAAAAACTAGATTAAAGAGATATATGTGCCTGATTAACTTCAAAATTATTCAACATTTTATATTTTTAAACAGTTGGTGAGAGTAATGAGCTTAGTTATCAAAATTATTAATAGCTTTTAGCTATTTTTGTTTATTTCTAATGTAATACCTGAGATTATTACTTCCTTTAAAAGGAAGTAATTTTGTATATTTTTATTTGAAGTCTGTTTATGTATCATATGATTCTTAGTTTTAAAATTTATCAGAAAGATTTACTCATCATTTGTCCACTGAAGTGTAGTAGTATCCTAAGGATAAAACAATTAGTTTAAGATATATTTTGGGTTTCCTTTATCTATTTCCTATAATTTTGACTATTTTTTATGTAAAGTTTTGTGGGTATTGCACCCAAATTTTTCAATCTTATATTGTTACATATATTTTCCCTTTATAAATTCTTGTATCGCTTTAATGTTTATATATCATACACTTTCCAAGGGTTTTTTTTTCTTCTTGACCTTGAAAGTTCTCTAGCTATATGCAAAATGCCACTGATATTATGGCAGGCTTTGTTTCTTTTCCGTAGGTACACCATGGTTACTGATGTTCACTTAAACACTGTGAAAAGAACAAAATGCAGGTTGAAAACACAACCTAAAAACTCTGCTCTGATAAGAATAAATTGTGTTAAAATCATTTGTAGATCTTCCCATTTGGTTAAGGAGGTGATTCATGGTGTCATTTCCGTAAGGATTCCAGAACATCTGGATGCACTAGAGGAGATCTGACCCCAAATTAAAGTGACCTTCACAACATATTCTTGTTACATCATTCTTTTATAAAGAGGACTTTTCAATTCATAGATCGTCAATGTAAACCAAGAAACCAATCACTTATGCCTAAGAAATCTCCACATGAATGTTAACTTACAGACTTTTTCTTAATATTTTAAAATCATTTCTTTCTGACCACTTTGAATGTGTTAAAATGAGCCCATGAAAATTGTTTGTAATTATATATCATATATGTATAGTTGAATTATAATTTTAAGTATGAATATGGATAGGGCACTAGGATATAATTATTCTTGAAGCCAGACTATCTTTATTATAATTTCCCAGTTATAAGTCTTTGAGAAATATCAAGTGGTTTTTATTTTGAAATCCCCTATGCTGAAGATTTTCAACTAAGCCCTCTGAAATTTCAAGAGTAATATGGCTGAGTGGTGGGGGGTAAATGCAGGCAATTGTAATTGAAAAAAAATAAACAAAATAAAACAAAAACAAACAAGCAAAAAAGAGTAATATGGCTGAGGCATAGATAGTAATGCAATATTATCTTTTTCAAAAGTATACTATAGTTTTAAAAATAGAAACCATACTCCTTGGGCATACATAGGTGTGGTTTAATAGAGGATTGCATGATGGTCTAAGAAATATTCATATCGTTTAACAACTGATACACACATACAACCAAAGCCTCCTGCAGTACCAGATGTTACTGTGTGGTAACCGAATTGAGGAGAGATCAAGAGAAGGACTGAGAGGATTCAGGGAGTGTGTATTACAACCAGGTCAGCCATGCCTGGGCACAATAGTGAGTACGTTTACCTTGGTCTGGCCAATGGCTACTTTGTCTTCAAGGTTTATCATGACACAAAGTCAGCAATCATTATTTATTCTCTGGTTCATCATGATACCCTTACATTGGGACAAAACAGTGCATCTGAAGAACGAGAATCAGGAAGGGAAAATTCTTCAGTCCGTGAGACAAGTCTCTAATTGTAATCTCAACAAACCTCTCACAGAGTGAAAGTGGTAGGGAAAAATTAATTGAGGAAGACATTTACTGTACCATTTATTGGTTCATCCCTGAGGTCTTCCTTCCCACTTTGCAGTTTTGGGTTCATATCATGAACGGAGAATTGAACATCAAGACTGCTTGTGTCAATTTTTTGGAGCCATCCTGAGATTTTTTTTTTCAACAAAACCATTGGATTTTCTGCTATATGATCTGCCAATAAACTCTTATCCATACAACAAATCACTGTATAAGATTCAGACCAATCTTGTAGAGTTGAAGAAAAGAGCTATGTCTCAATTAAGAAATGTCTCAAATCCTAAATTAACTTACTCTAAATGTTTTTATTTATGGAATATTTGTCTTAGAAATATTCAATCTCAGATTGGGGTAGATAAGTGGAGCTCAAAATTGGCCAAAGATTCGGACAGCTACTTTATTTATTATTTTTATTTTATTTTTTAAATATAACCTATTGATTATGCCATTACAGTTGTCCCAAATTTTCCCTCTTTGTTCCCCTGTACACAGTGCCACCCTTCCCTCCAGCAATCCCCCTCCTCAGTTCATATCCATGGTTCATGCATATAAGTTCTTTAGCTACTCTATTACCTATACTGTTCTTAACAGTCCCCTGTCTACTTTGTAACTATCATGTTGTGCTTCTTAATTCTTGCACCTTTCCCTGCATTCTCCTCCCTCCTCCTCCCAACTGATAACCCTCCAAATGATCTCCATATCTTTATTCTGTTCCTGTTCTGCTTGTTACTTAGTTTGTTACTTGGATTAAATTATTGATAGTTGTGAATTTATCACCATTTTAATGTTCATCATTTTGATATTATTTTTCTTATATAATTGCCTTTAGCATTTCAAAAAAATAATAGGTTGGTGATAATGAACTCCTTTAGTTTTACCTTGTCTGGGAAGCACTTTATTTGCCCTTTGATTCTAAGCTTTGCTGAATAGAGTAATCTAAGTTGTTATGTCCTTGTTTTTCATCCTTTTTGAATACTTCATGCCAGTCCCTTCTAGAATGCAAAGGTTTTTTTTAGAAATCAGCTGACAGTCTTATGGGAACTCATTGTAGATAACTCTCTGCTTTTCTATTGCTGCTTTTAAGATTTTATCTTTATCTTTAACTTTTGGCATTTTAATATCAATGTGTCTTGGAGTGGTCCTCTTTGGGTCCAACTTGTCTGGGACTCTGTGCTTCTTGGACTTGTATGTCTATGTCCTTCACAAATTAGGAATATTTTCTTTTATTATTTTTTTCAAATAAGTTTTCAGTCTTGCTCTTCTGCTTCTCCTTCTGGCACCCCTATGATTCAGATGTTGGTACGTTTAAAGATGTTCCAGAAGTTCCTAAGCCTGCCCTCATTGTTTTAATTCTTTTTTCTTCATGCTACTCTGAATGCTTTTTCCTTCCTTATGTTCCAAATCGTTCATTTGATTATTGCTTTCATCCCATCCACTGTTTGTTCCTTGTAGATTTTTCTTTATTTCAACTGATGTAATCTTCATTTCTGCCTGAGCTTATTTTATGCTGTTGAAGTATGTGGTGAGTTCTTGGAGCATCCTGATAACTAGTGTTTTTAACTGTGCATCTGATAGGTTGCTTATCTCCATTTCATTTAGTTATTTTTCTGGACTTTTGCTATGTTCTTTCATTTGGGCCATATTTCTTTGTCTCCTCAATTAGTCAACCTTCCTGTGTTTGTTTCTATGCAGTATGTAGAGCTACTTTGACTCCCTGTCTTAGTAGTGTGGTCTATTGTAGAAAAGTGCACTGTTAAATTGTATGTGCAAAACCTTAGGTAATCATGAGGGCAGGGCAACCCATGTCACTGCTCTTTTGCCTTGTGTTGGGGAGGGGTTGGAGAGGGGATAATTCTGCTGCCTCACCTCTGGAGTTTTGTCCAGGAGGAATCTCTCTCCCAGCACTCATCCTGTTGCCAATCACTTTACCTTCTCCCTGTATGCCATTGGTACCCTTCCAGCTGTTGCCCTAGTGATGAGTCCCAGAAGAGATGGGTCTGCATAAATCCTAAATCCATTGTGAGCCATTTAAGATGATTCTCTTGAGAATTCCTCTGTTTCTTCTGGCTCCCCAAATCTTACTGGTTTTTATAGCCAGAAGTTATGGGGAATTTTCTCCCTGGCACTGGAACCCTGGGATGGGTGGTCTGTATTGGAGCAGGGATCCCTCACTCCTGAGGGGTTCCTCTCATTTTGTATTTACCACATGTGTATGTGGGACTACCCATTCTGTCTCTGTGCCACTCTGCATCTCCAAGCCTCCTACCCAGCTAGGTAAATGTGGCTTTTTAAAATCCTTGATTGTCAGACTTCCACACAGCTAAATTTTCTGACAATTCTGGGTGATATTTGTTTTATAGTAGTTGTAGCTACTTTTAAAGAGTAGCTTTCTATATGAACAAAATTTTTATTTTGCCTTTGTGATGACTGATTAAGTTAAAATGTCTCAAAATTCTTGTGGATCAGCAAGTTAGGGGTTGGGAGAAGAGCCATTCAGTAAAATTAACATGTCTGTTTTTTACACTTTTCCTTTTAATTTTTTTGTTTCTGTTTCTCTATTAAGTTATATCCCAATACCTGGACTGTTTTTTCACATCCAAAGAGCAGAGGTATAATGGTCCTGCTATTAAAAAAAACAGCCAAAGAGATAGAGGTTTCAACAAAGAATTTAAAATTCTCCCTTTTCAAATTTTTTGACCATTAATTTAAAATCTTAATTTTATACTTTTCCATTTTATAATAAGTTTTATATATTTAGTACATATTTTATAGCATTTATCGAACATCTTAGTATATATAACAAAGAGCTAAATGTCTAATGAAATACAAAAGAACTGCATTAATAGTAATTCTGATATCAATTAGTGTATCATTTGACAATAAAAATGCATTTGAAAGCATATTCTATGTAAAAAATTGTGAGAAACAATATATGAGAAAGTTCTGAATTAAATAAAATTAAAGTTGAGATTTTTGAGCCTATTGGGAACTGAAATAACCATATATTTTGTGATTTTTAACCATGTTCACTGGCATTTATCAATATACAAGTATGGTGTTAGACCCTTGCATATCTATTATCTTATGTAATATCTACACTCCAGTGAGGCTGGTAATATTAACTTCCTTGTATGGGTAAGGAAATGGGGCGTTAAGGTTACATAAGAAGTGGCAGAATCAGAATGTGAATCTAGGACTGCTAACTCCTTACCTTTGTTCAATGCCATAACTGACTCACAAGTGTTTACTAGATTTATGTATGTGTAGATATGTGAATAATTGGAAAACAAATCTATTTTATTATCCAATCATAATATGTTATCATCAGTAATTTTAAACTATTGATTTTCTTTTGGAAGTAAAAATCTCCTACCCCAAGAGGGAAAAAATCACCACTCAAAGGATACTAGAAAAATATTTAAGTGAAAAAAAGTCAAGTTGAATACTTTAAAATTTTTAAAAAGCATCTTGACTTGTTGCTATATTTTAATAATCTAAGTATTTTCTTTTACTTGAGCTGTTGGTATTATAATTATTTTAGTTAATTGATGTTGGTGAATTTTAATTTCATTGTCTTTTATATTTTTATTTCAAGTGGAAACATTTTGAAAATGACTTGTTAATAAATTAAATATCCAATTAAATCACATTTATGTCTACATCAAAAATTTTAATGAATTTGAGTGTTATATTTTAAGACTCTTACTTATTAACTCAGAGAAATAATATGAATTATTTAATAACCTATATGTATGTTTCATCATTCTCTAAAGTACTTTTGAGCCATATTTGGCTCAAAACATTTTAATGATTTTAAATTCTACTTTTAGAACCAGTTTTTTTATTTTTTTTAAAGACAGGACACTTATTTGTGAGAATTAAAGGATTATTCTTCATTTTCATAAGGTTAGGAAGAGCAGAATTTCTATCCCAAATTTGTTTGAGTTTATGTTACCTTCTAACACCAAGTTCTAAAGAAGAGCCAGGCAAGTCCCACAGTGTAACTGAGTATATACAGAATGATTTTAATTTTTGTGGTACTTCATGAACATGGGACAGAAATGGCAATTTGGGGGAACTTAGGAATATTGGTAATGTTTCTAATGAACTTAAAAAGTAAAATCAGACTTCTGGCCAAGATGGAGACATAGGTAGACATATTGTGCCTCCTTACACAACCAAGATAGGGACAATAACAATTTAGGAACAGAATAACAACCATAACTGACAGAAAATTGAACTGTATGGAAGTCAGACAACCAAGAAATTAAAATAGGCGCATTCATCCAGACTGGTAGGAGGGGCTGAGTTGGGTAGCGGGGCAGAGAGGGGTTGAGGCACATAGAGCAATGGGACCAGGCACGTAAGGCATTCTGGGCATGCAAGACCACAGTGGGCAGACCCTGGGCATGCAGGCAGTGACTGGCAGACCCTGGGTGCAGGGTGGAACCAGCAGACCCAGCAAGGCAGCGATTGTGAAGCAAGGCACTGCACACAACCTAGGGTCTTAGTGCAGGGAAATAGAGCCTTGGGGCACTGATTGAAAACACCTGTTGGGGTTGAGGTGCAGGGCGAGATTCCCAGCCTCACAGGAGAGTTTGTTGGAGAGACCCACGGGGTCCTAGAATGTGCACAAGCCCACCCACAGGAGAATTAGCACCGGAAAGGACTAGTTTGCTTGGGGGAAGCAGCAGAAGGGACTGAAGTTCGACAGAGAGCATAGCAAGTGCCATTATTCCCGCTCAGACCTCACCCCCACATAAGCGACACAACCCAGCAACAGGGTTGCCCTGCCCTGGTGAACACCTGAGGCTCTGCCCCTCATACCTAACAGGCGCATCAACACACACAAAAAAAATGGTCCAAAGGGAAGAACATATCAAAGCTCCACAGCACATACAACTAAGCAACCAAGAGATAGCCAGCCTATCAGATGCACAGTTCAAAGAACTGGTGATCAGGATGCTCACAGAATTGGTTGAATTTGGTCGCAAATTAGATGAACAATGAAGGCTATGCTAAGTGAAATGAAGGAAAATGCACAGGGAACCAATAGTGATAGGAAGAAAACTGGGACTCAAATCAATGGAGTGGACCAAAAGGAAGAAAGAAAAAAATCAAACAGAAAAGAATGAAGAAATAATAATTTTAAAAAATGAGGAGAGGCTTAGGAACCTCCAGGACATCTTTAAACGTTCCAACATCTGAATTATAGGGGTAGCAGAAGGAGAAGAGGAAGAGCAACAGGTGGAAAAGTTGTTTGAACAAATGATAAAGGAGAATGTTCCCAATCTGGCAAAAGAAGTAGACTTTCAGGAAGTCCAGGAAGCTCAGAGAATCCCAAAGAATTTGGACCCAAGGAGGAACACACCAAGGCACATCATAATTACATTAGCCAAGGTAAAAATGAAGGAGAGAATCCTAGAAGCAGCAAGAGAAAAGGAGACAGTTACCTACAAAGGAGTTCCCATTAGACTGTCAGCTGATTTCTCAAAAGAGACCTTGCAGGCAAGAAGGGGCTGGAAAGAAGTATTCCAAATCATGAAAGGCAAGGACCTACATCCAAGATTGCTCTATCCAGTAAAGCTTTCATTAAGAATGGAAGGGCAGATAAAATGCTTCTCAGATAAGGTCAAGTTAAAGGAGTTCATCATCACCAAGCCCTTATTATATGAAATGTTAAAGGGACTTATCTAAGAAAAAGAAGATCAAAAACATGTATAGTAAAATGACAGCAAACTCACTATTATAACAACCACACCTAAAAAAAAAAAAAAACAAACTAAGCAAACAACTAGAAGAGGAACAGAACCACAGAAATGGAGATCACATGGAGGGATAGCAACAGGGAGTGGGAGGAGGAGAGGGTAAAAAGGTATGTAGAATAAGTAGCATAGATGGTAGGTAGAAAATAGATGGGGAGGGCAAGAATAGTATAGGAAATATAGAAGCTAAAGAACTTATGACACATGGACATGAACTAAAGGGGGGGAATGTGGGTGGGAGAGGGTGTGCAGGGTGGAGGGGAATGAAGGAGGGTAATGGGACAACTGTAATAGTATAATCAATAAAATATATTTAAAAAGTAAAATTAAATTATAACTGTAAAAATGTGTTAAACTTTATTATTATTAAATTTATTGCAGTAACACTAGTTAATAACATTATATAATTTTCAGGTGTACAAATTTTACATAATAAACTTCTTTAGAAGCAGGACCCAATAAAAACCAGAATTACATTCTGGAGGCCAGGCCCTTGGAGTATATAGGTTTCCCCTACTAGGTGAGTGTTCTACAAACCCATCTGTATCAGTGTAGCACCTGGCTTTGTTGTGAGGTGCTCAGTTGGGCTTCAGTGAATTTCTCTTGAAGACATCTGCCCATTTCATGATGGGTGATTTATGAGTGCATCTGCTCACACCAACTAAATGTTCAGCAGTTTTTTATCAAAAAGCCCATGACCTCAGTGCCCTACCCTCCTCCCTAATCACTTGATCTTGCCCCAGCAACTTTTCATTTCTTTGTTTGTTTCCCTCGATGAAAAGAGTCCTCAAAGGAAAACATTTTGCTGCTGTGGAAGAAATGAAACAAGAAACAGCAGATGCACTAAAAGGATCAAAATTGGCAAGTTCAGAAACTGTTTTGAGCAGTAGAAAAAGGTTTCAATAGGTGTATTGGATCAAATGGAAAGTACTTTGAAGGTGACTGAAGTTTAAACTTATAATAATGAATACACAATTATTTATAAATAAATTCTGGGATTTTGGGGTCTCCCCTTATAAGACAACAACTGATTAATATGGAACTGGAAAGACATATAGATCAGTAGTACACCATATTTTATGACTTAGTTATGGTTTAGAAGTCAGTCTATATAAGTCTCCAAAAGAAAGCCCTTTGGGTCTAACCAGAGAATCGATCAAAATTCAGTTTTTCCAAAAGAAGTAAAATGGGCAGAGAAATGTATCCATCCATGAAGAAAATGTACACCTGCTTTTAAATCCATGGGCTTGGAAGCCATGTGTTGCATAGTATATCATGAACATAAAAAAAAGAGAAATGGAATGTTGCCTGATCAAGTGGAGGGTGTTAATACTTTAAATGAACACCTATCTCAGTTGTATGTATTAAAAATAGGAATGAAAGTATAACCTCATCAGTTGCATGTTAATATTATTTATGAATACTTATTGAGCCTGTTTTTTTTCTGAGCCTTTTCTATAACCATCAGGCAATGAATGCTTAATGTGCTCACACAGATTTCATTCTGTTGGAAGTCGTCTTTGACTCTGCTGAAAGAAGGTTCCTTAAGTATTATTCCCTGACTTATCGATGATTTCAAACCTATATGAGACATACATAGCAGCTGATATTTTTTGAATACCACTTGAAACACTTTTCAAGATCAAGAATTTACTTACTTAATTTTCACAATAATTTTATGAAGCACACACATTTTTTCTATCTTATAGATGAAGAAACTGGGGCATATAGAACATAACTAGCTTGGTCAGAGTCAAAGAGCTGGTAAAAAATAAGTAGACTTTGGCATATAACCTATATTCTCAGTTGCATAACTCATATTCTCAACCACTAAAGTGGGACTGGATATTTGGGCCTTAATTCTGATTTATGATTATCTTCTGATAGAAGTATTAATATTGAGGGAAATATGTATCTTCAAATTTATAATATTCTTCCAAATATGCTGTGTAGAATCATATTGATACTTAAGAACTTATAAAAGACACTATAATTTTTGAAGACGTATAGATATGATTCATGACCAGAGAAAGTAAGATGAACCTGGCTTCAGAATCATGACTGGTGTCTCCAAAGAAATGATTATGATGAATGCTGAAAGGAGGGAGGTGCTTCAAAAAAATATAACACAGATCTAAAGAGATTAGATTTTAAAAGATATGTTAGGAATACCTAGCATAATACATAGAAATTTTCAGTTAAAGAAAGGGGGAAAAGTATAAATTATATATGGCTACAGTGCTTGAAGGGAATGGTGATCTGAGGGACTACAAAAATACTAATTGAAGACTTTGCCATGTTAAATGAATTTGGGTTTCTAGGTCCACATAAATTATAATTCAATAAATTAAAATAATTGGTAGATTTATTTAAGAAACACTTGCTGATATGTTGAACAGGATCTTGCACTAAGTATTTTAATTTATTACATTTTACTTTCATTACATTTTGAGGATATATGCTATTAATGTTACCATTCACAGATAAGGAAACTGAAGCTTGAGAGGTTCAATATCTGGTGTTGAGACAGCCATAAGTGATTTAACTACAATTCAAATGCATGTAAGTTCCAACCTCAAACTCATGCTCTTCACCCAGTGTGGCTCTAAAACATTAAGTCCTAGTGTCCAAACTAAAGTAAAAGCTCAACTTTAATACCCAACAGAATCCTTAACTCTTATAAACCAGTTAGAAAATAATCACTAAGATAAATTCAGTGCTTTAAGATAGTTGGCAGGATGGTAGATAAGAGGAATGCTATGGCCACACAATTTATGGAGTTTAGAAGGTCAAGTGGTATCATTTATTGAACAAAAAAAATGAGTAAATAAAGATGTGATGAGACTGTATCTAAAGTAAATTGATTAGTAAATTGGTAGGAACTGAGGGGAAGAGGGCAGTATCAGACCTGTAGGAGAACAATGGTGACAAATCACAGATTTGTTTGTGGGCCCGTGTTTGTCTACATTGTTCATTTTTTCCAGTCATATATCTATGTGAGGATATGATTAGTAAGATTTTCATATGTGTGTGTGTCAAACATTAGGAATAATTATTAATTCTTATGTTTACTTCATACAGGATTCTCAAGAGACAGTGAGTTGATCCAAAAAGAAGAGATTTGAAAGTGATGAATATAAATTTCAAATTTAGGTTCACAAGATAACTGCTTAAATGTAAGAAAATAGATAGAAGACATCAAAAGTTGGTATATAAATAAAATTCTAGAATTGTTGTTGATTGCAAGCACAACACAAATTAGCATTGTGATGTATATATCCCCCCAAATAGTGATTTACTACTTTATTTCAAATGTCTTGTTTGAAAGAAAAGAGCCAGTATTTCTGATGTACTCTGTATTTTTTAATCCTTACCCAGAATCCTGTTTCTGTTTGTGACTCTACGTTTAAAAAGATCATCAAATCTTTGGAGTCCATTCAGTAAAGGGAAAGGGTAGTGAATGGTCTGGAAATCAAGTGCTGTAAAATATTAAAGAAATTGGGAATCGTTTGCCTGAAGAAGCAGGTGAAACATGCTATTGTCTATCTATCTATCTATCTATCTATCTATCTATCTATCTATCTATCTATCTATCTTCATCATCATCATCATCTATCTATCTATCATCTATCTATCTATCAAGTGTTTGAAGAGCCACCAAGGAAAAAGGGGATAGATTTGTTTATTGTAATTGTCAACATTATTTCAGAGTTCAAAACACGAAGGAGTGAAAGTGAGAGAGCTGGATTGTATCTCAATTTCAGGAAGATGATTTTAACAAGAATGGAGCCTATAATAATGGGATTTCCAATACCTGAAATGTTTCTGTGAGAACTGGCTTTGCACAAATCAGCCCTTGTAGCTCTGATCATGAAACTAAATCTCTTTAAGCCTCAGAGGTAGTAGTACCTACCTTTGTGGAGTGCTTATGAGAATTAAAGGAAATACCATGTGCTAATCGCTTAATACATTTAAAGTGCTCAAAAATGATACCTATTTTAATTACTAGAAGACAAGTTTACAAAGAGAATACTACATATAATACATCTTAATCACAAGAAATGGAACTAGATAACTCTAAGTTGCCTTCCAAATGGTAAAGTCCACAGTTTCATGACTCAAACATAGAAGCCAATAATTAAACCTCTATAATTTTTGTGAATATACTTTCATCAGGATTATGAATACTCTGAGGCAAATGCTTTGTTTTTCCTGATCATAACTATTTCTAAACACACTAATCTATATACAATAATAATGAGAATCAAGTAGTCTATATAAGTAAGTTAGTACATATAGTCCCCATGTAACTATATATCCTCAAATTTGTATATTGGTACTTTAGTTAAACATGATATGTATAAGTGCTTGCACTGCCATTTAAACTCAAATTTCTAAATGTTACTAGTGTCTGAGGTTGTCACTTTTCCTGAAGATAATGCATGCAATACATAAAAATGTGTATAAATATAAAATAAGGTATACACTTTGTGAACTTTATATTGTTTCTTATTTATATTGTATTGTATTATATTTATTATATTAATTTATGTTATATTATATCATAGAATCATTAACAATACATTGGGTCATGTAAAAGACTTTTGCAGCTCTCAATTTTCTCTGCCAAAGGCTGGAAATGGAAAGAAATAGTAACTTCTAATAAGTAGAATATCTTTTATTTTGAAATGATCTCAGACACAAGTACATACACCCATATTCCCAAACCCCAGTTTGTGTGAATGGTAGCCCTTAACAAACAACAAAACAAATACTCTGTGTAATTGAAAAATAAATTATAATTTAATGTCAAAATCATGTCTATCTCAGAGTAAATTGATACAAAAGAATGTCTAAATAGCAACAAATAAAATAAGCTAGGAGTAAGCATAAAGAATTATTTAAAATATAGATATAATGCATGTGAATTAAAATGTTTTAATAATCACAATCTTTATTGTATTTTTACTATTACCAGATATTCTGCTAAAATTATATTTTATTTTAGTGTGCATCATTATAAATACTATGTATAACTTACAGCTCACAAAACTCTTTTAAAGCAAATGTAGTTCCCGCTTCATGTATGAGAAACTGAGACTCAAGTCAAATCACTCACCCAAAACAATACAGTTGGTAAGTGAAGGGTGTGGGCTAAAATCTTTCCTCAACACCCATACACATAACATCTACCTACCACCTTTTACTAAAAGCCACAAAGAGTTGACATCAACAAAATTTGGCTTTCACTTTAGAAAAGAGCAGTTACATGCAGGTGATTTGTTGCTGATGTGCTACAATGTGCCACAAAAGTCAGGCAAGAGGTGTTTGGTCATTCTCTGTGGCAAGTTTAGTTTGTTCCCTTCTTATTTAGACAATCGTCTGTATTTTAATATCAACTATCCTTGGGTAACTCAGTAAAAGTCCACCTTTTGTTATTCATGATCAGTCCCAAATTTAGCAGATTTAGATCTGTATATAACCTTGGTCTTTTAAAAGAAAGGATTCCATATATAAAATGACTGCGTGGAAACTCAAATTATTAAATGAGAGATTACCTTATATCTCAGTTTTCAGTTTGCTGTGTTGTTAACAAATAATATAAAATGGCTTTCACTGAATAAAAGCTATTAATATTTAATACATTTGCTTTTCCATTTAACAATCTCCACAATAATGTGAAAAGAGTAAAAATAATGCTTTGTATTTTTATTGCACACGTTTCCATGGAACCCTGGATTTGGTTGACAGGGCCTAAAAATAGCTTCATCAAAGAGAACAAGAAACTAATATTATAATAATTACTTTGCAGGTATTGAAACTGACACTGAGTCCATATGTAACTACTAATGTGAACATTATGCAGTCAAAATGACATGGACGGCTTCTTCCAGCATCTTTTCTAGATTTTTTTTTTTATTGTTGTTCAAGTAGAGTTGTCTCCATTTTTGCACCACCACTTTTTCCTGCCCCACCCACCCCCACCTCCCACCTTCAATCTTACCCCTCTTTGGCTTTGTCCATGGGTCCTTTTATACATATTCCCTAACTAGATCCTTCCCTTTCTTTCTCCCATGAGGCCCCTCTCTGTGCCCCTCTGGGTACTGTCAGTTTGTTCTTAATTTCAACGTCTCTGGTTATATTTTGCTTACTTGTTTGTTTTACCAATTAGGTTTCACTTATAGGCGAGATCATATGGTATTTGTCTTTTGCTGCCTGGCTTATTTCACTTAGCATAATGCTTCTAGTGCCATCCGTGCTGTTGTAAGAGGTAGGAGCTCCTTCTTTCTTTCTGTGGTGTAGTATTCCATTGTGTAAATGCACCAAGGTGTTTTTTGGTCTACTCATTTACTGATGAGTATGTAGGCTATTTCCAGAACTTGGCTATTGTAAATAATGCTGCTATGAATATAGGGATGCATAGGTTCTTCTGATCTGGTGTTTCAGGATTCCTAAAGTTTAATCCCAGCAGTGGAAATGCTAGGTCAAAAGGCAGTCCCATTTTTAGGTTTTTGAGGAAATTCCATACTTTTTTCCACAGTGGCTATACCAGCCTGAATTCCCATCAACAGTGTACTAGGGTTCCCTTTTCTTTACAACCTCATCAGCACTTGTTGTTTGTTGATTTGTTTGTGATGGCCATTTGGACCACTGAAATGTGCATCGCTCTGATGGCTAGTGATGCTGAGCATCCTTTCATATGTCTCTGGGCCCTCTGTATGTTCTCCTTGGAGAATTGTCTGTTCAGGTCCTTTGCCCATTTTTTTAATTGGGTTGTTTGTCTTCCTGGAGTGAAGTCGTGTGAGTTCTTTGTATATTTTGGAGATCAAACCCTTGTCTGAAAAGTGTCTGCATGGCTAAAGAAAACATCAGCAAAATGAAAAGAGAGCCAACTGTATTGGAAGATATATTTGCCAATGATACTTTGGACAAGGGTTTGAACTCCAAAATTGATAAAGAAATCACAGCATCTCATGATCAATAGTGACCATAAGGAATTGTGCTAGTGTTTTTATTTTATTTTTTGCTTATAGAGCCCAACTGAATGACAGAATCTGTATTCTGAGAACCCAATATTATACTGCTTATTGGAGTGAGGGGATAATATTTTGTATCTTTTCACTTTGCTTTGGCAACACTGGGATATTACTCACATATATTTTATAAAAATAACTGTTGCCAAAGTTATGTGCCAAAAGTATTATAGTTTGAAGTATATTCTAAGGCAATAAAACAAATTATTTAGTGAAATGCTATACGTTTTTCCATAAAAAACAGTTGCTTTGTAGTGTGAAAAACTTAAACACTAAAATGTAACCATTGTGAATTAATTTTTTTAAAACATGGTCCCCTTTTAAAGTGGGGAACACTGATTTATACAGTGATGCAATTATTACACTAGAACCATAAGTTACTTGCCTCGACTTTCTCTACAAGTCAGGGATCCTAGATAATGTGTTAAATCAGTGTGTGTGTACAGTTTATGTTAAATACATTAGAAGGAGAATAGTCCCAGATTGTGTCAAACCTTAGCATGCACAAGAATCATCTTGAAGTTTTTTTAGAAAAACAGATTGCTGGGCCATATCCCCAACCTTTCTGTTTCAGTAAATTTGGAGTGGGGCTCAAGAATTTGTATTTCTGCAAGTTCCTAGGTGATGATAATGATGCTGGTCTGTGAACCACAGTTTGGGAACCAGTGGTACAGATAATTGGACTTAAATAATTATGACCAGATAGAAATTATACCCCAGTTTGGAAGATTGATGTGCAAGAGAGATACCAAAAAAAGAGCAGAGAACTAAGCTATATCTCCTCAAACAGAAAATTTTAAATTTTGGCTAAAAATTTATAACAATTATAAAGTCTTACACAGCCTAAGCTCTTTATTTGCATTCCATTTTAATATTTACTCAGTATTTATTAATCACTTATTATGAAATAGAGGCTTGTATGCAACAGAGAAAATTAATGATTACTACTTATGTGAAGATGAGTTTGCACTTGATGTTGCTTTGCTTTAATCTGATTGCTGTCCTTAATTTCACCTAGTCTTTTTGTGCTTGTCTTCTAATCTTAGCACAGAAGGAGCAGCTATTCATATTTTCCCATTTGTGTATCTTCTGTATAAGTCTGGAGGGAGTGACAAAGATGTTTTCAATCATTCATGGTACTAAAACTGAATCACTGATGGTCATGGGTCTAGGACTGGAAGTCACTTCTTAATATGACAGGAAAGAGTATGGCATATGAAATACCAAGTATGGCACAGGTATTTCAGTGAAATTGAATCATGGAAACTAAAACTCTGTGAAACCTGTAAAAGAATATTCAACTTCATTGTTTTGATTTGCATTTATTTTGTTACAAATAATGCAGGTGCTATATCTTACCCATTATATTGGAAAATATTTTTTTAAATCATAACTTATGATGGTAAATGTGTATTAAAATAGCAACTTTCATATACTCATGACAACATGTTATTGAAGTACAATTTGATAAAGTGTATTAAGAGACTTAATAACATATTCACACCTTTAAACCACTCTTTCAAATACTCAGTTTACCTAAATATAAATAGAGATGTGCACAGCAGTTTTAAATTTATATTGATCATAGTATTGGCTTAAATACCAAAATATTGAAAATGTAGCAAATGTCAGGGGAGGATTATTTACATAAATTATGGTATATTTCTAAATTGTCATACCATTTAATTATTGAAATTATATTTTTTACATATTTAATGATATAAGTAAATATTTTTGGATAAATTTAAAAACTTTTTTTTTCAAATTTCCAAGCCTAAATAGGCATAGAAAAATGATTGAAAAGAAACACACCACATATTAACAGTGGATCTTTCTGTATTATAAATTGTTTCTCTTGCAGGACATATAATCTTGTCCAAACATCAACTGAGACATTTGGGCTACACTGAAGATCTTTAATATTTGGTCCTGACCAACACCTCCATGGAGACATTCGGAAATGAAAATGTTTGTATTATTTAATGAATCTTAGACCAAATGCCTCCATGGACATTTTGTACAGAAACAATAATTTGTTCTGTCTATACTTAAATCTATTTTGTAGATTTTATGTAAAGAATGTATTGTTTTGTGATATGATGAAAAGGTGCGTGGGAGACATCACCCATGGAGAGTCTTTTTAGGTACCATGTGTGGATGCTGCAGGATTTGTAACTCTTTAAGTGAAACTGATAGTCATGGTTTGGCTCTGTATTGTTATGTAACTATAATTGTGCCATTATTCTGCTTTGCCATACATACAATTGCCAGTGTTCCTAGGTAGGTCATATCTTATTCTCTGAGTGTCATTGTTTTTATTTGTCAGATGAAAAGAAAAGAGAATGGATGTCAGATTGGGATCTTTGTGACCTGAGTTCCATAAATTCTGAAGAATCTGCCTGTCTTCAAAAGCACAGCATCTTCTCTGCTTCTATTAAGCATTTCTTGCACTCATTAAGAAAACATTCTGACAGAAATATTTCTAAGAGTGTCCTACCCACATTTATATCCTCAACTAAATACTTATAATACTAATAAAAAACACTTTATGGTAGTTGCCACATGTCTAAATGCTAATCCTCACCACTAGCTTTGAGGTAGGTATTCTTATTTTTCTCACTGTACAGACAGCAAACTTGAGGCCTGCAGCTAGCTGGGCGGTAATTGACCCCAGGTCACACAGCTAGGAACAGGATAGGCCAGAAGTCAAATCCAATGAGCTTGGCTCCAGAGTCTGCAGTGCTTCTTAACATGATGACAAATGATCATCCTTTCATGGTTTTGTTGTGTATATTTTAAACTTCTAACATTGTGAAAAGACCCTCAACTCATGGTTGTGGTTTTAGAGTGAAAACATGCTCTTTTCACTCCTATCAGAAGTTTGGTGCCTAAGTGTAAATTAGGCTCCCCAAATTGTGAAGATCCTGCTACTCATTATGACCACACCTAAATGGGGACATAGTGCATGAAGGAGCTTCCATTCTAGTTTTACATATCTGTCACAACAGCTTCATTCCCAGCTGCTCCATTTCATTATTAGTTGTGTTATGATGTCAGGGAAGTTTCTGCTTTTAAAATTGTTCCTGTAATTTTTAGTAATTAAAAAAAACAGGATGCATAATATTTGAAAGTATATCACTGACACTGAACTCAATTTGCTTTGGATTACTAATATTTTTAGTAAAGGGTTTCCAAGGCATAATAACACCAAAACGTAATTTATGCTTATGGGAGTATACCTTTCATAGGCTTCTGAAAATATTTTTCTTTCATTATGAGGTAGCACATAGCAATTAATGAAGTTTAACAACATCAAAATATAGGCTTATTTATGTATATTTTTATTACATAGTTTTCACTACATGGGGAAATAACATAAAATAAAATTCATTAATGTAATAGTGTAACATGAGCTAAATTAAAGTTCTTCAGTAGTAGTCTGTATTTTCTAGTTTATCTTAAAAGGCTGGGTTTATGGATGGGTTTATGACTGTAGCAACAAAGATAGTGATTATTTGAAAATTCTTAAGGCTCACCATGCAAGCTTCATATATAAAATGTAGAAGTAATACATACTTTATTAATTTAAAATCAGTACTTTTTTATTTCTTTTGGTCTATTTACTTTGTTCACCCTCTATGAAAAAAGGGCACAGCTTGATTTCACAGTGCCTAGTAATATCTCTGTATGCAGTGAGGATTCCAACATTGTAAAAACAGACAACCAGATATTGTGTGTGTGTGTGTCTGTGAGTATGTTCTGTGTGCTTGAAAATTTAGAATTTTATTTATTTTCTTTTATTGTTGTTCTATTACAGTTGTCTCCACTTTATCCCATTGCTCTTCCCTTCCCTGCCCACCCCTGGCTCCTACAGTCAATCCCCACCCTGTTGTCCATGCCCACGGGTCATTTATACCTGTTCCTTGAATAGACCCCTTTCCTTCTTCCCCCGTTACCCCCCCTCCCTACCATCCACTCTGGTCACACTCAGTCTGTTCCTTGTTTCCATGCCTCTTGTTCTATATGATTGTTTTGTTGATTAGGTTCCACTTATAGGCAAGATCATACAGTATTTGTCCTTTGCTGCCTGGCATATTTTACTTAGTGAAATGCTCTCTAGTGCCATCCCTGCTGTTGCAAGAGGTAGGAACTCCTTCTTTCTTTCCGCTGTGTAGTATTCCATTGTGTAAACGCACCACAGTTTTTTGATCCACTCATTTACTGATGAGCACTTAAGCTGTTTCCAGAACTTGGCTATTGTAAATAATGCTTCTATGAATATAGGGATACATAGGTTTTTCTGAGTTGGTGTTTCAGAATTCTTAAAGTTTAATCCCAGCACTGGAAATGCTAGGTCAAAAGGCAGTTCCATTTTTAGGTTTTTGAGGAAATTTCATACTGTTTTCCATAGTGGCTGTACCAGCCTACAACCACCAACATTGCCCTCGGGTTCCCTTTTCTCCACAACCTTGCCAGCATTTGTTGTTTGTTGACTTGTTAATGATGGTCATTCTGACCTGTGTGAAGTGATATGTCATTGTGGTTTTAATGTGCATCTCTCTGCTGGCTAGTGATGCTGAGCATCCTTTCATATGCCTATGGGCCCTCTGCATATCTTCTTTAGGGAAGGGTCTGTTCATGTCCTCTGCCCATTTTTTAACTGGATTCTTTGTCTTCCTGGTGTTGAGTCATATAGTTCATTATGTATTTTAGAGATTAAAACCTTGTCTAAGGTATCATTGGCAAATATGTTTTCCGACACAGTTAGTTCCCTTATCATTTTGATGATGTTTTCTTTAGCCATGCAGAAGCTTTTTAATTTGATGCAGTCCCATTTGTTTATTCTTTCCTCTATTTCCCTTGCCCTAGAGGATTAATCGGCAAAATATTACTGCATAGTATATCTGAAATTTTACTGATTATGTTTTTCTATAGGGTTTTTATGGTGTCATGGCTCATGTTTAAGTCTTTTATGCATTTTGAGTTGATTCTAGTGTATGGTGTAAGTTGGTGGTCTTGTTTCACTTTCCTGCTTGTACCATTCCATTTCATGTTCCTGCCCTCTTTCTCAAATATTAATTGACTGTGGGTATATTTCTGGGCTCTCTCTTCTGTTCTGTTAATGTATATGTCTGTTCTTAGGCCAGTACCAGACTATTTTGATTACTGTGGCCTTGTAATATAGTTTTATATCAAGTATTTTGATCCCTCCTCCTTTGTTCATCTTTCTCAAGATTGCTGTGGCTATTCTTGGTTGTTTATTATCCCATATAAATTTTTGAAATGTTTATTCTATATCTGTCCAATATGTCATTGATATTTTAATAGAGAGTGCATTAAATCTATAAATTGCTTTGGGTAGTATGGACATTTTGATGATGTTTATTTTTCCAATCCATTAATACAGTATATGCTTACATTTATTTGTATATTCCTTAATTTTTTTCTTCAGTATTCTGTTCTTTTCCAAGTACATGCCTTTTACCTCTGTGGTTAAGTTCTAAGTATTTTATTTTTCTTGTGTCTATAAGAAATGGGACTTTTTCCTAGTTTCTGTTTCTGATATTTCATTATTGATGTACAGAAATGCCTTCAATTTCTGAATATTGACTTTGTAACCATTATTTTGCCAAATTCACTTACTAGGTCAAGTAGTTTTTTGGTAATTAGGATTTATTTTATTTCTTTTTTCTTGTCTTATTGGTGTGGCTAGGACTTCCAATACTGTGTTGAATAGAAGTGGTAAAAGCAGATAACCTTGTCTTGTTCCTGACCTTAGGGGAAAGCTTTTAGTTTTTGTCCATTGAGTATGATATTGGCTGTAGGTTTCCTATATATAGCTTTTATAATGTAGAGGTATGCTCCCTCTATTACCATTTTGCTGAGCATTTTATAATAAATGAGTGCTGTACTACTTTATCAAATGCTTTTTCAGAATCTATTAATATGATAATGTGATTTTTGTTTTTCATTTTATTTGTGTAGACTATTACATGTAATGTTTTTTTGTAATGCTGGTTTGGTGGAGATGAATTTTTTAGCCATTAGTATTATTATTTTTTTGGTCTAGGAAACTTCTTATTTCACCTTCCATTTTAAATGGTAGCCTTGCTTGGTAAAGAAGTCTTTGTTACAGGCCTTTACTTTTCATTACTTGGAATATTTCATGCCATTCCCTTCTGGTTTATAGTGTTTCTGTTACGTAATCAGATGATTGCCTTATTGGAGCCCCCTTTTATGTTACTAGCTGTTTCTCTTTTGCTACCTTCAAGATTCTCTCTTTGTCTTTAAGTTTTGTCATTTTAATTATGATGTGTCTTGGAGTGGTCCTCTTTGGATTCATCTTGATTGGGAACCTCTGGGAACTTCCTGGGCTCGTGTCTCCTTTTCTGTCATCAAGTTAATGCAGTTTTCTGTCATTACATTTTCAAACAGGTTTTCTGTCTCTTGCTCCACTTCTCCTTCTGGTATCCCTATTACAGATATTATTACTTTTCATGTTGTCCTGCTGCTCCCTTAAACCATCTTCATTCTTTTTGAGTCTTTTTTCATTTTTTTTGCTCTATGATTTTTTTCTACCTTGTCCTCCAGCTAACTGATGCAATCCTCTGCTTTTAATAGCCTGCTTTTAATTCCTTCTACTGTGTTCTTAATTTCAGAAATTGTATTCTTTATTTTCTCCTGGCTCTTATTGATAGTTTTTATGTCCTTTTTCATGACGTTGTGGTTCACAGCTATTTCCTTGTAGCTTCCCTTGATTTCTTGGTAGTTCTCACTGAGCTCACTGAGCATCCTTATAACCCTCATTTTAAACTCAGCGTCTGTTAGTTTGCTTGACTCTATTTCATTTAACACTTTCTGGGGATTTCTTATTTTTTTCAATTGGGAATTCTTTCTCTGTCTCCCTATACTAGGTGACCTTTCTTGTTCCTTTCTGCTTCTTAGATTGATCTACTTTGCTCCCCTGTCCTTGTAGTGTGAACTTCTGTAGTAAAAGACTTGTGAGATTCAGTGGCACAGTCTCCTTGATCTCCTGAACTTGATGCTCTTGGGATAGCTTTTAGCTGTTTATGTGTTCTTTCTGGTTGTGATTGGGTTTTTGTTGTTGTTGAGTCATTCTTTGGTGGGTCTTCACTCCAGCTGACTGACTGAGAGTCACTGCCCCGACTACATCTTGTATGCTGTTGTGCAGGTGCTGCATGAACAGAACCAAACAGTCCAGGAAACAAACCCACACCTATGAAAGTAACCCCCACCCGCAATCACACTATCAACAACAAATGAGCCAGTATTCATAAAGGTGTAAAGAGATTAAGACTATTCTAAGAAAGGAAAAGGGAATATGAGATAACTAACTGAAAAAAAATGACTTTGAGAGGGTAGAAGAAGGAGTAGTAATAAAAGTAAGGAATAGGGACAAGGCAAAGAGAGAGAAAAAAGCAAAATTTATAACATAAATAATAAAGGGAGGGAAGAAGATAGAATGGAGTAAGAGAAGGCAAGCATAGAGTATTAGGTAAACATAAATTTAAAATAAATAAATAAATATTTATATATAAATATAAATAGTGGGGATCTAGAAATAAATATAATATAAACATATTATAATTATATTTATACTTATGCAAACAGAATATAATGATATATAATTATATATTATGTTATATGTGATATATAATATACAACATATTATATGTATAATAATATATAATATAATTATATAAATACATTATGATTATAATATAAATACATTATGATTATAATATAGTTATTTATATAAATATATATTTATATATACTTTTATATTCATATATTATATATGTTTGTATATAAATATATATATTTATATATATATATAGTGTGTGTGACAGAGAAAAGAGAAAGAAAAAAAGGAACCAAATTGGGCAAAAACATCCACCACTGTACTATCAACAACAAATGAACAAATATTAGTATAGGTGGCATGGGAATAAGAGGGAAGAAAAGGAAATAAAGAAAACTTTAAGAGATGTCCAGAAAAAGAGAAGTTATTTTGAGATGACAAAGGGAGATGGAATACTAAGAGTGAGGAATGAAAAGCAGGCTGATATAGGGAAACATTAAAGGGTAGGGTGAAGACATAATGGAGTAGAAGAGGAGAGTGGTAAAATTGGTGGTTTGAAATACAAAAATAGTGGGGATCTAGAAATAAAAGTGAAGAAATGCAACAACAGCCACCATATCTACAACCAATGAGCAAATATTGATAAAGTTATGGAGAGAATAAGGGTATTTTAATAATGGGAAAAGGAATGTGAGATGGCTGATAATTACAAATGATTTTGAGAGGCTGGAGAGAGGAGAAATAGTAAGAGTGTGGAATGGAAACAAGTTGTAGCAAGAGAGAAAATAAAATTTAAAATGAAAATAAGAAAAAGAAGATAAAATGGAGTAAGAGAAGGGAGGAGAACATATGACATTTGAAATAATTATATTATAAAAGTTAATGACTTAAGATGCACAAACTAGGAGGACAAGAAACTAATGTTAAAAAACTATGCAGGAGAGAAAATAATGCACATCATGAAAAAGACCACAGTTCAATTCATCTCCTTAGGATCTAGTTTTTACCACTGACTTCTTTTTCTGGATCTGCCCCTGATGATGTCAGATGGTGTTCTGGGCTGGCTCCAGGCAGTGTGTTTGAGACTACCAGCAATCCACAGTCTGTGGCTGACTCCTTCAGTTGTTAATCTAGCAATCTGTAATCAGCAGTCAAGTTTAAATGCCACAGGGTGGGGCAGAGTAATTCCTGTGGGTGTGGCTATTGCTTCCCCTCAGGCTGATTCCCTTGGGGGAGACTGCTCTGCCTGAGTAAGATGGTTTCTGCAGTATGGGGGATTACTCAGAACAGGAATCCTGATGGCTGCTCTGTCCATTCTCTCCCCAAAGCCATCAACCCCAAACTCTCCTGAAGCATCTCTATTCCACTCTGTGCCCTCTTTGCTGGAGTCGAGGTTAAGTAACTGCAAATGAAATTTTATACATTGGTCCTTTCAGATGCTCTCTGTGGCTCCAGCTGTCTCTACCTGGCAGACAGAAACCCTGCCGCTTTTCACATCTGGATGTTATCTGGGTTTCTTTTCAGCTCTGGTGCTTAGGCTGGGGAGCCCAGCTTTGGGTTTAGGCCCTGCACTTCTCAGGGGAAACATCCTGGCCACTGAAATTTCCCTCTGGCACTTCAGCTGTAACCCATGGGAGCCCAGTGAGCCCTCACATGTCTCCTCCACACTCTGTACCAGTCACATTGTGGTGAGGCAGTTTCTTCTGTCTGTCCATAGTTATAAGACCTCTCTGGCTATTGTTCAGTTGGTTGTTCCAGATAATTTCTCTTCAATTTAGTTGTAATTCCAGATTAGTCCTCAAGAGAGGTTAGTGTAGCCTCTACATACTCCTCTGCCATCTTGGATCCTCTCTAAAGTTATGTTTCTTAATCAGTAATTATTTGAAGTGGTTTCATGTTGGAGAGAATAACATTTTGGGGAGATTGCTAAGTGTTCAATATGAGTTGAAGTGAGGAATTTCCCTAGTCCCCATCACTTGATGTTGATAAATTATTTTATTATGGAGTTTTCAAACTAATTCTAATTGTGGTATTGTTGGTTGCATTAGATAGCTTGCATTTCTTTAAAACACAGACTTTAATGGCCTTAAAGAAAAGGAATGCTTTTGTATGAATAATGCCTTCCCTGTGAACATGTGTGCAGAGGATCTTTATTTTGTACATACATACACACATGCATAAACACATTTTAAAAAGTTAATACTTGTTTCAAAATTGACTTTGTCTATGAGATTTTCATTACCTTTTCTAGGCAGAATTGATAAAATTTAATTTGTTTTCTCACAATGTTTGGTTCATTCTGTTGCTGTAGCACTTTTCTCATATTAAATATAAATCTTTACATCTGCTTCCTACACTGGAATATGGGCTACCTGAAGGCAACAGCCAGTCTTATTTATCTCTTTGCCTTTTGCTTAGCACATCTGTTGGGTTTATAATAATATGTAGTCTGTCATTAATTATGTAATTGGAAATACTAACACAAGTAGAGTTGGTTTCTTGGAATAACATTCATAAAATCTTGGTTTTTGACAGTTTCTATAGAAATTTCAGAGACTTTCAAGATTATCCAAAATACCAGGCACTTTATGTTTAGAGAACGGTATGGGGTTAACATATAGTGACATGCTTTTAGGTCTATCGTGGAACGATCTCTGGTCCAGGGTGATAGGTAGAATTCTACTGCAGTTTATTGGAGATAGCAGGATTAGTTAGCACCTGAAGTTGCTGAAAATTAACATACAATACTTGTATTGTAGTCAGGAATGGAAAGTAAGAATAATAATCAACTTAATTCTTTTACTCTCATACTTAAGACTAAATTTTCCTTAGACTTAAGGGGATATTTAAGGAATTTTGATTGAATAGTATATGAAGAGCTGAAAATGCAAATCATCCTATTTTATAGGAGTTATATAGATTGACATTTTTGTTTGTTTCCTTGTGTTCTAAAAAGGCATTTTGTTATATCCTGAAGTGCTAGTAGACTTGAAAATAATAATGTTTTCAAAAAAAGAGGATTATTGATTTTGAAACTTAACTTCCTGAAAACTATTTTTATTATGAAACAGTTAATAATAAGACCAAAATTTTATTGAGTGCTTTATTTACCAGACACCAATATTAAGATATTTACATGTGTTATCTCATTTAACACTGTGAATTAGGTTCTCTCTTTCTCTGTAATGTTATTTTTTTCAGTTACAATGGCAGTCAATATTATATTAGTTCCAGGTGCACAGCATAGTGGTTAGACATTTTTTTATCCCAGTTTTTCTTTATACTTTATTATTGAATCTACTGGGGTGACAATGATCAAAAAGACATATAGATTTCAAGTGCACAACTCTATAACACATCATGCACATACTGCATCATGTGCTTATCACCCAACATAAAGTCTCCACCACCATTTATACCCCCATTGCCCTCTTCTACCCTCCTCTACCCACTTCCCTCTGGCAATCACCACACTGTTGTCCGCATCTGTGTATTTTGTTTTCTTCTTAATACCTTCACCTGTTTCACCCAGCCCCACAAACCCTCTCCCCTATGCCAGCTGTCAGTCTGTTTTATTTATCCTTGGTTCTGTTTCTCTTTTCTTTGTTAGTTTATTTGCTTCATTAGATTCCACATATAACTGAAAGCATACGGTGGTTGTCTTTCTCTGACTGGTTTATTTTACTTAGGTAATATTCTCTAGATCCATCCATGCTGTCACAAAATGTAAGATTTCCTTTTTTATACTCGAGTAGTATTCCATTGTATAAATACCCCATAGTTGTTTTATTCACTCATTTACTGATGGCCACTTGGGCTGCTTCAAGATCTTGGATGTTATAAATAATGCTACCATGAACATAGGAGTGCATATATTCTTTCAAAATAGTGTTTCAAGTTTCTTCAGATATATTCCCAAAAGTGGAATCACTGGATCATTGGCAGTTCCATTTTTATTTTTTTAAGGAAACTCTATATTGTTTTCCACAGTGGCTACACTAATCAGCACTCCCAACAAGGGTTCCCTTTTCTCCACATCCTCACCAACACACTGCTTGTTGATTTATTGATGATAGCCATTCTGACAAGTGTGAGGTGATATCTTGTTTTGGTTTTAATTTGCATTTCTCTGATGATTAGTGATGTCAAGCATCTCTTCATGTCTATTGGCCATCTGCATGTCCTTTGGTATATATGCTTGTTTTTATGCCAATACCATGCTGTTTTAATTACTATGACCTTGTAGTATACTTTGATATATAGGTAGCATGGTTTCTCTAACCTCGTTCTTTACTCAAGACTGCTGAGGTTATTCAGGGTCATTTTTTATTCCATATAAATTGTTGGAATATTTGTTCTATTTCTGTAAGATATGTCATTGATAATTTAATAGGAATTGCATTGAATCTGTAGACTGCTTTGGGTATTTTGGACATTTTAATGATGTTAATTCTTCCTATATATAAGCAAGGTATATGCTTCCACTTATTTTTATCTTCTTCAATTTTCTGAGTACATGTCTACTAACTCCTTAGTTAAATTTTTTCCTAGGTAGCTTAATTTTGTTACAATATTAAATCTTATTCCAGTTTTATACATTTGAAAATAATAATGGTGCTTTGCTCTAAAAGGATTTTCCCCAACTGCCATATCTAAGGAAAGAGTGGAGCCAAAATTCAACCCCATGGAATTGTCTTCAGTTTGTTTCTTATTTCCCCAAAACATTCCCAGGAGGCTAGATAGCTTATTCCTGTTTTAAAACCAATCACATTGGGGTATTAAGCAGAGTTTTCTTTACTAAAGAAGGCTTAAATTGGTGCCAGTTAACTTTTAGTCTCCAGGGATTATGATTATCTCTAGAATGCTCCATTAGAAAACAGGGCTCCCAAAAACATTCAAGCTGTTGCGATCATTTATCACTTCTCTCCTGAAAATATAGCAATAGTGTAGTGAGTTCCCTTAAGATAAGATTTCATCTTAACCACTTTATAGCCAAAGTGAGGTTTCTAAAGTGCAAATTCAGTCATGTCAGTTCTTAAGTCATTCACTTGCTCCCCATTTCTTTCTGAATATTTTGAACTCTTTTATGAGGCTTCTAAACTCCTTTCTCAACCTTATTTACCACTCTTCTCTTTTTTTTCCTCTTTCACACTCCATGTTAGCCTCTTCAGCTCCACATTCATTTCCATGGGGCCTTTGCACCTACTGCCTTCCCTGACTAGAACACTTTCCTCCTACCTCTGATTCCAACCTGCTCAAAATACCAGGAGTTTTCTGTGGGAAGTTTCTCCTGAAGTCACACATTTGAGTGAATTATTTTTCCTGGGTATTGTAGCAGCCTTCTTTACCTCCTTTTCATAAGACATAATGGTATCCGAGTGTCTGGTTACTAATTTTTTATCTCCTACTTGACAGGAAGTTCACTGGAGGAAGAGAGAATGTGATTATTTTCTTCATTCTTGGATCCCAAACACTTAGTACATAGTAGGAGTTCAAATTTTTATCATGTACATGAATAAAAGCAGACGCCATTTATAATGCTAATTGGTAACACATAAAGTATGTCTTTTTAGTGTTCAACAACAACTTTATTTAATCTACACAACTGCCATAAGGTAGATATTATATTGTGCCCAATGAAATGTAATACTTGCTCTACAGGGAGTTTAAGTAACTCACATAAGGCCACACAGATAATAAGTAGCAATATTAGTATTTGGACCCAGACATTCTGGCTTCAGAGTTTGGGCTCTTGACTGTTGCTTCACTGTCTCTCTGAAGATTTAAAGTCAACACATTAATATGTCTATGTGACAGTTGGTATCTCAGGACATGCACCAGAGGGAAAACATGAAAGCTGGTTATTGCTCTCGTCTCTGCCACAAACAATTATGTGATTACTGTGATCTTCCTATGCTTTAATTTAATTATCTGCAAAATTAAAAAAAAAAAATCCTGTGGATTTTATGAGACTGAAAGTCTTTGTTCTCTAAATAACAATGATTTGAATGAACCACTTATTTGCACTACTATAAAACAGAGTATTGAAAATAAATTACTGAAGTACAGTGAGCTAAAATAGCTATTCTAGGTCCATAGACTTCACCTTTGTATCTGCACTGTTTGTGAAATTCATTATCTCATCCATTATGTTCTGGTCAAGGAGGTAGACCTGCATGAGGTTTAAACTGTTAAAACTGCCTAGGAAAATAAAGTAAATCTCTATTGATACAGTTGCTTGGCATATCCTTTCCAGTAGTAATAATTTAAAAAAGAAATGTAGTATACTGTCTAGTGCAGTGGCTAGAACATATAAGCATTCAGTACATATTAGTTCCATATGGGTTTTATTTTTCCTGTTCACTCATAGATTTTACTTTTTGTTAGTTTTTGGTTACATCACCTTTTTCCTGTCTCTAAGAATATTTCATCAAAACAGAAGATCTAATAAGCTTTCTAGCTAATTTAGTACATGTTCCTATTATATAATCACCATGGTAGCCAGCCTTAATTGAGAGCAAACAAATTTATAGAAAGAAAAACTTATTCTTTGCTCTCTCATTGAAGGTGTGGTGTTATGGAAGCACCGCCTATTGTTTTATTTTATCTTTATTCAGTACATACTACTTTCCAATGCATTCCACTGGAAAAGTAAGTGTAGTTAAACCTACTTTGAGGGATCAGCAAATGTTATTAAATGTTAGACAACTTCATCTTTCACTTTAAAAGAATATGGATATATGGCTATGTCTAAAAATGGGATATTAAGTAATGTCAATGCATAAAAGAATGTTAACATAGTCACTTCACTTTTTTTTTTTAATCATTGCCCTGGTGGTCAAACTCTTAAATTAGATTCTTGCTCTGAAATGAAAGATGGGTAAAATTCAAATGTATTTTTAATATAAATCAAGTTTCACTTATTAACAGCACTAAATGTTTAATTCAATGTAGCACATCTCACTTAACACAAAAAAATGAACAGCCCCAAATTATGTCCATTTAGTGATCAAGAATCAATAGTGACACCCAGAAAATACACCCACAGCAGTTGGCAATTTAACCCACAGTGTGATATTCTGAACAGATTACGTGTGTGATGTTTTAGTCTTCTCCCAGCATGTTTCAAAGCAGCTTTTGTTGTGAGGACTTTAAAAGCCACAGGAAAGCATGTTTAGTGGGTTTTCTTTAATTTTGAAGACTATGGGTTTATGGTAACTTAATACCTGAATTGAATAGGAACTTTGGCTTTGATATACATAGTTCCTTATTCTACGTTGTATAAGGAGTCCTCAATATATGCCTTCACACTGTTTGTACTGCATTTGAATCTTTTAATAATTCATTTTATTACATTTTTTCATTACCATTTATTCCCCTCATAACATTCTCCACCTCTACCCACTCCCTTTTCCTAAAAATCAAGAATAAATAAAGCAACTCAGCCAAGTTAGCTTCCTAAAGATTTTTGCAAAAATTACTACCATTTTAAAACAAACATTATATCTATTATTGTTCTATGATCTGAATTTTTACCTAACATGAAAGAATAATCATTAAATATTTGACTTAAGGGACTTATTAAAAATAGAATTTATGAACATTTACATATATGGTTATGCACGTAAACAAATGTGAGAAAGTGACCACATGAGCAATCCATTTGCAAATTTTGAAACAAAATAAACATCTTTAAAAAATTGGTATCTTAAACCTATGAAGTGTGTTGGGGAAAAAGTCATGTTATATAAAATTGCTAATCATTCAGAACATATACATCTAAATAAGGAATATCCAAGACATACCTGTGAATTTCCTAACATGAAGAAAAGAAGATCTTAAATCTATTCTGCTACTTACTCTCCACATTTCAAAATGTAGTCAAGTAGTCAATCATGCCTTCTGCAAAGTAGATAAACATTTATATACTAACAAATCATACTTGAAAGTAAACTTTAGGTCTTGAGAATATTATGATTGTTAATCTTCCAGGAAAAAATGGGCCAATCATACCTATGTGCTTAAAACTTGGCACCTCTAAGTTTTGAAAACTGTTTTGTGGCATATATGCCCTTTAGGTTTGACTGCATTTAACAAGAAAAAAAATGCAAATAGCTTAAATATGGTAGAAGTTTATTTCCTCCTCTGTTAAAGGAGTTGATAGGTAGGTTATCCAGAGCTCCTTTGGCAATTCTACAGTGTTAGCATAGCTCATATGTTCTGTGTTGCCTTTCTAATCTTGGGGCTTCCCAATTAAAGCTTGAGATGATTATTAGAGTTCTATGTATTATGTCAAGCTATTCTAGCCTCTTACTTTTAAGAATCCCATGAGTATATTCATACTTCTGCTTATTTGTCATTGTCCAGACCTCGTTACATGAGACCATACCCCGCTATGCAGGTAAGGCTGAGAGACTCAGCTGAACACATTCTTCCAGATTGTATTACTGTAGAATAGGAAATGCATACTGGAAGACAATTAGCATGAAAATTGAGTGTCTAAAACATAGTTATGTTATGGAAATTGAAAGCTGTTTTTTGCATTACAATGGCACTATATTTATACAAGCATTCATATGCTATATAGCATTTCCCTTCTAGTAACTTTACAAGGTGTGTTTGAAAAATAGGTGGTGGTAGCCATTGTGTTCCTTAACAGAAAGTGGGGTTCAGCTGCCTTCATCACCCATAGGCCAATTCTGGAGGCAGAGGTTTGGTGGAAAAGAAGAAAGGTCTGTCATTCAAAAGCTACACAGCCTGGGAAATGGCAGACTCCTGATTCAAGAGCCCATGCCTTCCAGAACACCCTGAGAAAAACCTGGCCACCCTCTGACAGACCAGTCCAAGGCTGCATCCAGAGTTCCTTCTCCCATTTAAAAATACCATCCTTTGGGAACTGCAGGAGGCTGCTGAATGATCATTTAAGCAGCTCAGCTTCTTTCCCTGTCACTGTTAGGCCTCAAGCTCCTTTCTGGAGTCTGCATGGACGACTGGCACCACCACACTGCTGCCTCCGCTTCAGTGGTGGGAGCCTGGGGCTGCTGCCAACCACTGTTGCTTGCCATACAGGGGCTGGAAGTGCTGGCCATGTGCCCAGCACCCACCAGTCCCCCAGACACTCTGGCTTGCGCATCTGTGCTGTGGATACCAGAGGAAGAGGAGAGGGTGTTTCTCCCTTTCCTGTGTTTACATATCCCAGCCCAAATTTCCATGAGCTCTGGAAGCCTCCAGCACCCCCATCCAATGCTGTCCTTGTCCCGAGCTAGACTGGCATGTCTTACCCTGGCACAGCACCTCCCTCTGCTGCCGTATTGACCTTTAAAGTATACATGCTAGCTGTGTCCTTTGGTTTCCCCTTCAATCAGGAACTGAAAGGGGATAGCAAGGCTTTTTCCTTTGTGCATCACCCTCACTAGCCTTGTACAGACTCCATGCAGTAACTTCTGCCTGCCGTGTTTCTGGGCAGGATGGAGGAGGCAGGAAATCTCATTCCACACAACACTAGGTTGGTTATCTGGGCAACACGATGCTGCCACACTGCCTCTGATGTTTTCTGTGGCCCTCCTTCACTCCTGACACTATGCCTGCCAAAGCATAGGTGTCAATCCCAAACTTATTTGTGTATAAATTGAGGCTACATGGTCAAGTATAGGAAAGCCAGAAAAAAGTTGAGTAAGTGTTCTGAACACAGCCTCAAAAATCAAAGACTGACAAAAGATGCTGAGAAATAGAAACAATCTCAAAATTGGCTTTGAGGATCCCTTTCTGATAGAGAGTAATGTTGAAATAGGGTTGCAAAACACAGGAGCTCCCAATGAGAGAAACTCAAGTGAACATATTTAAGGGCATATATGTACTACTCACACTTACATATGGATAAGAGGGTACCTCATGCACAGTGGCATGTTTGAGTTGGGAAGGATACCAAGTGGAGTAAATGATGGAAAAAGCTTATTTATATAATTATTCTTTCAAGTTCATGTGAAAAATGATTTTTGTTTCCTTTGCAAAAGCATACATTGTACTAAAGAAGCCTAAAAATACATATTACAAAGGAGTCCATAAATACTCTGACACTTTTGTTTGCTTTGCTTTGCTTTGAACTTTATAACACATGACTAATATATTGTGTCTGAATGAGAATTTGGTAAGTATGGTTATTTATCCACAATTTGTGATCACATTCTTTGGATGGTAGCACTACCCACAGTAATCAAACTGACATTTAGAAATTATAAGGCCCAAGACAATGACCATTATTTCACATTGAAATAGATGCAATCCACCAAAGGAATTTGCTCTATTAAAAAAAGAATTTATAGAGCATTTTATATTTTATTGCTTTTCTTTTCTTATTTTCTCCAATTTACTTAATTGCACAAATAAAATAGAACCCTATTGACCAGCAACCACATACATTTTTGAGGGAAAAAATGTTTCCTCAGATATTGATGATTAGAAGGAAATGCGTGTGTGTGTATGTGTGAGAGAGAGATTTTATAAATATTTTAAACATGGGAGAAAATGAACTTTGGTAGCTGAATATATAGGTCTGATTTCATGATAAAGAGCTAGAGAGAGGAGAAAGGATTTGTCAAACATCAAAATAGGAAATAATACATCTATTTAGCATACACAGTCTATAGTTTTTTCTTTATTTTTAATATTTTATGTATTTATTTTTAGACAGAGGAGAAATGAGGGAGAGAGGGAGGGAGAGAAACATTAATGTGTGGTTTCCTCTCATGCACCCCCTATTGGGGACCTGACCCAGGCATGTGCCCTGGCTGGAAATTGAACTGGCGACCCTTTGGTTCACAGGTCCATGCTCAATACACTGAGCCACACCAGCCAGGGCTACAGTTGTTTTTTTTTCCCCTTTAACCTTCACATGCTTCCATGGACTGGTCCAAAATAAGTCCCTCCAGACTACTAAAAAGCACAGTGCAGTAGTTATTAAATGTAACAAAAAGCTCTTCCCTCAGGAAGCTTGTATTTTAAAGGAGACAGAGGAATTACAGACAATAAACAAAATATGTAAGTAAAACACATGTTGTTACTTATTAATTCAAAGCCATAAAATAGCAATAAAAACAAAGAAGAAAAGTAGAATGTGTTGGTGGGGGAAGGTTACAGTAATAGATAAAATAGATAAGCAAGGTTTAGTGAAAGGGAGACATTTGAGTAAAGATGAAAAAGAAGTAAGTGAGTGAGTTATAGAGGCTTCTGGGGGAAAACATTTCAGATAACAGCAGGGCAATGATCATAATCTGGAACGCTGGAAGAGAACAGAGGCCAGTATGGCTGGAGCCTAGTGAGAGGACTAGCAGAAAGGCATGAGGTAAGCAAGTAAAGGGCAGGTGGGGACATTATCTAGGACTTGAAATTACCTCTCTTGGCTTGCTGTGTCCTGAAAAGACATGACTAGAAGAGTCTCAGCTTGGATTGATTGAAGGATCTTGACTTGACTTGAACTTACTTTAATTACCTTTGCTACTGAAGGTAATTTAGGGTTTAGCTCTTACTCTAAGACAGGAATTTTAGGACTTTGAACAGTAGAGTGACATGATCATAACTTCTGTTAAATAGAATCACTGTGGCTGCCTTCTGAGAGGAAGATGTGAAAGACTTGGGCTGGCATCTGAGCAGTAGAAGTGGTAAGAAGTGATGTTCTGGATGAACAGGGTGGGATAAAAGTTGGTTTACAGTTGCAAGCATGCAACACACAGACTTTAGTTTTGTATTATTTATTAATTATTATGTATATTATTTTCCATATGTACAACAGTAAACCTTCATTTACCTCACCCTGCATTTTAAAAGTAGAGTAAAAAGGATTTGCTAATGATTAGAAATGGGATATGACAAAATAGAGATGCCAAGGATGAATTCAAGATTTTGGATGAGGTGGAAGGGCTGTGGAATAATAGATTAGGAGAGAAGAGTGAGGGTATTGAATCTAGAGTGTTGAGGGTATTGAATCTAAAGGCATGGTCTAGGTCAAAGGTTGGAACTGGACCATATGTCAACCATAGGTCAGAGGTTGGAGATGAAGCCTGAGAATTAGCCATTTATGTTAGCAACATAAGGGTCACTGGAGATCTTTTTATGTGCAGTTCTCATGAAAATGGAAAATTTTCATTGGAGAGAGGTCAAAGGATGTGGAAGGAGGGAATCAGAAACAGTGATCAGAGACAATTGGGGGAAGGTGTGACAGCTTTATTATAAAGAGGAATAAAATCAAGACAGTAGCTGAAGGTGGAAATGGAACAGAGAACTGTGTTTCATTTTAAATTATGATGAGAGAACTGTGAGAATACTTCATGTTTATTGTAAAAATCAGAGAACAAAGAGGTAAATGTGGATGGTGCAATAGAAAGGCAAGAATTTCTGGAATCTTTAGTAACTGAGAGAAGATGGAATCTTCTGGTCATGTGAAGTGATTTGTCTTTTTAGGGGCAGTTTCCCATTTGATTTGACATAGGGTCACAGTCGCAATTGAATAGATAAATATTCTGTGGAACCTTCTGGAAATTCTTTGATGGTTGCTTCTCTTGTCCCAGTGAAATAGTAAACAACATCATCAGCTTTATTTGATAGTGATGTCCTACCTGTCCTCTGCTTCACTACCTCCCTCTTTAATCTTTATTCTGTAATATTTGTTAAAATGAAGATCCATGGGTCCTACTGAAGATGTAATAACTATCCCTGGGAAGGGAATCCAGGAATTTGAATTTTTAGCAAATTTTCCTGGTGATTGTGTTGCTCATTAAATTTTGAACACTATCCTTTCCCTTATTTTGGTTGCCTCAATAATGAATGCCTTATCTTTTTTCATCTCCCCATGAGTTGCCATATCTTCATAGGAATGCTTTCATCTGTACTTAATAGAGAATTTTCAACACATTGAATGTGTTTGAATATCTAACACTGATAGAGATATTTTTCTAATCACAGTCTTTCTTGATAACATTTAGGACTGGAGAATAACTGTTCCTACATGTTATAGACATGATATACTTAGGAGAACTTTTGCATACTCTAGTAAATATCATAAACAATGAAGTATATGGTAAATTTTATGTCACAGTTAAATCATCAGTAAATTATGTACTGTCTCTAGTGAAAATAGTTTAGAACACTGAAATGCTCTAATAAAAAGCATTATGTCTCATACAGAATATAGCCAGTAATATTGTGATAACTATGTATGGCACCAGTTGGGATACTGGAAACTCTGAGGGGAACACTAGGTAAAGTATATGATGGTCTAACCACTACTTTTTATATCTGAAACCAATACAAAATCTGGTTAGAAAAGAAGGTTATGTATCATGCTACTTTATGTGCTGAGTCCTTGACAAATGAATAATGAAAGTGAATGAAAAACTATATATTTTAATTTAAAACAAACTCTCAGTACAATACATATATCTTAAAACATAACCATAGCGAATTTAAAGAAAATGCAGCCAAAAATGAAAGAAACCCTAAAGCAGTTCTTTCTTTTAATGCAAATCATAAAAGTTTTGTCTACATGTATTGCCTTTTATTCTTCTTTTTTCCTATATCTTATAATATTTGCAGAGTTTATATCACAAAATTTGAGATTATTTGATTAAAGTTCATTAAAATTAAATCAAGAAAAGATAGGAAATAGAAGAATACCTACAAAATGAAGGTGGTTATCACAAGAAAATTGTGTAACACATAATATGATAGATATTTAAGGTGATGTCTTTGAATATATTTTAAAGTAGAAAACTTGTGGAGGAAACAAGGGCAGTAGGTCAGAATGAAGTAATTTTAACTGAAGCTTTGGTTTTTTGTTGGTGAATGTTTTATTTTTTAATCAGGGTAAAATTTTTTTTAATCACTCCAATTTTCATTAATTCTGAAGTTATTAGCACTCTGGACAATTCTCCTAGATAATTGTAGCAAATTTTATTCTTATAGTGCTATTGCTACTATTTACTGATTTTATTGTAACCCTTATTTTCTTAATAAATGATTATTTATAGGTGGTTTGCTTAGCCTCTGAGAGTAATGCTACATAAATTTAGTAAATGCTCGACAGAAATGAAATCAGGTGGAAAATTCAAATTGTTCTTATTTATGTAATTTCTTTAAGTCATGTTCTTCATATTATGATTTCTAAAATATGTTCTCAAATTATTTTAGGCAATTAGTATTTTAGTATTCAGCTGTCTCAATAGATATGTTTTGTGTTCTTTTATTTGTTTGTGAAAAAGAATACCTTTCTGCTAGTTGAAGTGGGATTTGAGATTACAGCACCAGCAGGCAATTTCTTGGACAAATTACTATTTGGGCCACTAATGTGGAGGAAGAGAAGAATGTTTATTGCACTATTGAACTAGCTCATGCTTCTATAGCTGAAGATTGTGCCAGAGGCCACTGTGCTGGGAAACGGTCCAAGGGAAGATATATACCTTCTGTTTGAGTGACTTGTCTCTGCACTGAGAATGCATATTGGTGTCCAGAGAAAAGAACGAATCTACTTTGTAAGAGCAGTGGGAAAATTAAGCTACACGGGTTAGCAAATTCAAAGTTCCCATGACAATGCATACATGAAATATAATATTTTGTCTATTTCCTATTAAATTTTCATATATTTTCAATGCTTAACATTATCTTTCATACATAAATATAGTAATATAATTTTATGTCACTTACCTTCTTAATGTTGATTAGTTTTATCTAAAAAATTTGATACATAACCAACCTCAACTACCTAAAGATAACATGCATTATTTTTATTGAATATATGGAGTGACATTGGTTAATAAAATTATATAGGTTTCAAGTGTACCATTCTATAATATCTATATATTGTATTGTTCACTACCCCAAATCAAGTCCTCTTTCATCACCATCACACTCCCTTTACTCTCTTCTATCTCTCCACACCCCCTTTCCCTCTGGTAATCACCATACTGTTGTCTGTATCTATGAGTTGATTTTTTTTGTTGGCTTAACTTTGTGACCCAGTCTCCCAAATCTCCTCCCCTCTGTCACCTGTCAGTTTGTTCTCTGTATTATGAGTCTGTTTCTATTTTGTCTGTTGGTTTAATTTGATTGTTAGATACCACGTATAAGTAAAATCATATGGTATTTTCCTCTGACTGCCTCATTTGACTTAGCATAATGTACTCCAAGCCCAAACAGACTAAGACTTTGCCATATGCAGGGAGGGCTCTGTACCAGTTAGGACTGTGAGAGAAAAATGTTCTTTGTCCTAGAGCCACATAACTCATTCTGTCCTTGATTCTGCCAGACCTTGGTAGTCAAGAGCCTCCATGAGTCAGGGCTTGCGGGTCTCTTGTGACGAGGAAACATCGGTCTGGTTCATGGGATAGTGGGAGGAATAGCTCCCACCTTAAAGCCACACTCAGTCACTGACAACCACTGAGTCTGCCCAGACCTCTATTCCTGGGCTAAGGGTGGGGTGACAGGGAGTCCAGAGAATGGAGCTATTGCATTACACCAGGCTAATGCACTGTGGAGGGAAGTGTTCCATCCAAGAAAGATGGTGTCTACAGTGTGAGAGAAGAACTCACCTCAGGGATCCTGGCAGCTGTCCCTTCAGTTCTCTCACCTTAGCCATAAACCTCAGTCTCTTTTCACATAACTCTAGTCTGCTCTGCTCTCTCTCTCCTGGAGCCTAGGTTGAGTAGCTGGGAATGAGATTTTGTGTGTTGGCCCTTTAGGAGGACACCTACATCTCTAGTAGATTCCTGTTTCTCTCTGGCAGAAAAAAACCCCTCTGATTTTCACAGCCAGATGCTATGTGGTAACCTCTTCCTGGATCTGATGCTCTGGGCTGGGGAGTCTGGCCAGGGGTCTAAACCCAATTCTTCTCAGGGGGAACCTTTGTAGCTGTGATATCCCCCCAGAATCTCAGCCACCACCCTTGAGAGCAGGGCCAGCCCTTTTTTGTGTCTGTACCCTTCCTATCAGTTTCGATTTGGCTTGTTCTGTAAAACCCTGGTTATAAGACTTCTCTTCAGCTAGCCTTCAGTTGATTATTTAGGTTTAATATTCTATACTTTAGTTTTAATTTGTTGGCTCTTGGGAGGAGGTAAATATAACATCCACCTACTATGCCACCATCTTTGATTTGATAGCAGGTGTTATTTTTAAGACAAAATGCTTAGTTGCATTTTTCCATAGAAACATAAGATCTAACACAGAAATCCTATGCAGCTGAAGAAAGAAAGATGGAACCAATATTATAACCACATTTTTGTTTTCATGTTTTAGAGTAAGGCCATTTCTATCCTCAATTTAAGATGAGAATATTCAAAAATTACTTCATGAAAAATAAGTATCCAGATATTAATAAACCAATGGTTTAATTCTTTAAAAGAATCCCAACAGGAGGCTTTCACCTTCAGAACTCTAATAATATAACTTTCTACTCCAGTGCATATTCTTTTAATCAAATAGCTGTGTCTAGTTATGAATCTAGGATTCCAACTATCTTAAATCCTCATCCAAAATTCCGAATACCCAGGGTTCATATTACATTCCCTAGATGGCTAGAGAGGAAAACCATTTTTTCACAGGTGATGCATATAGGGGTGGAGAAAACTAGAGTTACCTAAACATGAATTTCTCCACAGCCTAACACAATTCGCATTTCCAGGGAAAGCTTGTGGTGAAACCTATCGCCAAATCTAGATCCAAGCTCTTTACCTAGACACCTCAGTATCATCAACTCTGGAAATAACTTCTAGGTACGGTTAGCAATTAAGAACTTCAGTTATTTAACGACTCTTCTTTAGAATGGATCTTAAAACTGTGTCCATCTGGGCCACTACATATAATTATGATTTTACACTGCTATTGTTTTATGAGGACAGTGTCTCATAAAACATTTGTTCAATAATTGCCTTGTGTAAAACACCCCATGGTACCACACTTCTCCCTAACTCCTCAGTAACTTTCCATTTTATTCTAACAGATTGTAAGTTCCTTAGCACTCCCACTGCTAATTATAAGTCTTTGTGTTTATGGATACCCTTATAAGGAGTTTTCAGGATAAATCCATCCTGGCGGGCTCGAAATTCAAGCAGAGCCATAAGCTCAAAATTCTTCTTCATCAATCAAAGCATTCAAAGACTTACATGTAGATTAAATTCTTGTAACAGCTTTGGAAACATTATGGCATCTTAGGGAAGGTGTGCAGACTTAATGCTTGGAATGCCCTGAAGTAACATCGCTCATCGCTTGCATTCACAGCTAGTGAAATTCTCTTTGGTTATTATCTAAGACCATTACCTGAGATTCATGTGAAAAGAAAAAAATAGTCATATTTTTTAGACATGTGAATTTCAATAAAGACAAATTTAAGTTGACACATTTAAGGTCAAGTGCCAATTTATGTATACATATTACAAAAAGAAATTTTAAAGTAAAATATAGGCCTATGGTTTCATAAATGCAGAAAGCCACATGATACTATAGAAACACACATTGCTGAAGTGTTTTGTATGACTCACCAAAATGGTATTAGATCCTTTTGAAAATAATTATTTTCGGGTGAAAGCAAAATATATAAAATGGTTAAAAATCAAAATGGCATGATAGTCACATGGTCAAATCAGTTATAACATCAATATAGCAGATTATACCAGGGTGATAATGTGGGTAAAAGTAGTGAAGGAACAAGTTATTAATGCATCAGTATTCTTTCACTCTATTCTTTGTATTAAAATTCCACATCGTCTTATAGCTAATATTATTTATCCCATTTTAAAGAGAATGTAGTTAGAAAACAACATAATTTAGAGAAGTCTCTGTTTCTTAATCTAAGTATTCACTTAGAAAAGTAAAAGAGAGGGGGAGAGATTTTGTTGAAGTGACTGAGCTCACACCCTGAAAACTGTGTTTGTATGTGATTACTGTAAATACTTAAGTACTTTTATTTAAAAAATCTTCTTTACATGCTGATATCAGTCCACAAATTTTCTTTGAGAACTGACAGCTCTCAACCAATGAGTAAAACAAAAAAATAATACGGGATAAGGTAATTTCTCTCATTTAGTATCCCATGTCTTCATTTTCTCTATTAATAAATAGTCTCTCATCTACATTTTCCCTCAATGATTTGCACCATCTACTTCATAGTGATGAAGGAGGAGTTTTTAGTTTTCTTTGGAGTTAAGGATCACTTCCTGATTAGGGCCTGATCATGCAAGGGACTTCTCCATTATCTAGAGACATAAGGACCTTGACTTTTCATGGGCAACATCATTAAATATTCCCTGACATGGCTCGAGTGTACAGCAGGAGTGTGATGATTTAGGGAATTTGTCCCTAATATCTAGGGAACTCTAGAATTTGAAAATTGTATAAGAACTCATATTTACTCTCTTCGGTGTTTTCTCTCACTACAAGATGATAGCCATTGGGTTTGAGAAAGCTAAGAGAATCAGTAAGCTTGACAGTCACCACTCAGTAGCAGTTTCTAGACAGTGTAAATCTAGGGATTTCATTTTAGCTTTAGAAAGGCAGAATGGAAAAGCTGGGATGGAAGTTTTTAGCTACATACACCATCACTGTCCAGAGTTTAGAACACTAGAATGAAGGTTAAATAGTAAAATGCTATTATTGATGGAGCTTTTCCCAAAATAATAAACTATAAACTATCTTTCCTAGAAGTTTTAGTGCAGTGGATCTTCTTTGCCCTCAACAAGGAACCTAAGGAATAAGACTATACAAATAATGTTCACAAATGCCATGATTAACAATGTGAAACCAACACTCTCCCCCACCCTTTCCTGCTCCCAGTTTACAAATGATTTGGTAATTTGGATGTTTAGTACCTTGAAGAATTTAAAATACCCTACAGGTGACAGCTATACCCTCTAGAATATCACACACACACACACACACACACACACACACCAGATGAAAAGCAGTGCTCCATATACATACTTTCCAGTTAATTATTATTAAAGATCTTATTATGCTGTATAATTTGATCAGGCTTTCCTTGGGTGAAAACTGATCATGTCAGTAGAGAGCATAAATGGAGATTCTGTGCCTCTCCCAGCCTCCTTATTTACCAAGGAGGCCAATATTCATGCTCAGTGTTTTGGTTACATATATGATACACACATTTATGTATGAACCACGTTTTTCAAGAGATATTTTGGATGAAAGGCAAAACTAGATGGCCTTAATGTCATTTCTAATTATATTAGTATATAAATAGTATAAGGTCTTGTCTCTGGGCTATTAATTTATGATCTAACATATTAGCCTGTAGTAACTCAGCTTAACTATTTTTAGGAAGATTAAGTGATACTGGAAACATTGACAGAGTTCAGTTATAGGTTTTTCACTCATCTAAATCATCTTATGACAAAATCAACAAACCAAACCAATTAAAACAAAATGTAATTGATAATTTGAGCTTTAAGACTTACATTCTTATTTACCAGAATTTACCATTAGAAGTAGGTTTTATAGGTACATGTTTTGAAATGGTGTTAGAATTAGATAAAACATTTTGGCACAATTATTTTTATAAAGTTTCTGACAAATTAAATTGTAAGTAAAAGGAGCACTATTTTAATCTGTTATATTTATTACCAAAAGACTAACATGTTTAAATTTTTTTAACATCATAAAATGTGTGTTTTCCAGAGAGAAGCTATTTAAAAGAAATAATGTAAGATTTCAACAATATAGATGGCCCTGGAAAACATTATGCTAAGTGCAATAAACCAGTCAGACAAGCCAGTCAGACAAGCACCATATGATCTCACTCATACCTGGAACCTAGTGAACAAACTGAACTAACAAGCAAACTAGAGACAGGCTCATAGAGAGCTGGATGACAGATAAAGATGGGGGTTAGAGCAGGGAGTGGAGGAATTGAGCAAAAAGAAAAAAGGACTCATGAACATGGACATCAGTGTGGTGGTTGAGCAGGGAAGGGTGGTGTGAGGGGACTAAATGGTCATGGAAAAAATACCCCCAAAATCATTAAATAAAGGAAATGTAAAGTACTTGATATTTAGAACTATAGAACTTGAAGTATTAAATAACAGTTAAGCAGATAATTATAAGTGGTTATCATGAATTGTGTTTTCTATGGGTCTCTTTCAAACCTTACTAAACTGGGAGTTTAATGGACTTCAAAGAAATATTAGGTTATTATTATTTAAAGAGAATTTCTCTTGTATTTAAAATGGTGTTAGTTAATGACTACCAGCACATTCCAATGCCTTTGTCAAATCTGGACTATAACAAAGATAAATCTATATTGCCAGGGAAATTAATATATCATACTTCAGCTGCAATGCAATATTTGATATTGAGGTATTCAAAAGCAGGGTGAAATAGTTGAAGGGATTAAACAAAAACTCATAGACAGACAACAGTTTGCTGATTATCAGAGGGAAAGGGGGTTGGGGAGAGGTAGAAGAAGGTAAAGGAGGATAATGGTCACAGCAGGAAATTTGACTTTGAGGAGTAGACAAACAGTGCAATATACAGATGACGTATTATAGAATTGTACATTTGTTGCCTGTATAATTTTATTAACCAATGTCACCTCAATAAAGACAATATTTATTTTAAAAAGTAATGTGACCATGTTTGTATCATATGTTCTTGCTGCTTTCATAGTCAAGCACTGCTACTCTGAAAGAACCTCTAACCTTCTAATCCAGTTCTTTACCTATGGTCAGAGTTGTTTTTCCAAAAGCCCTACCTAATTTTCTTTCTCCTTTAACTACTAATCTGTAATGACTTCCCAATGCTTACAAGATAAATTCTACATTCTTCACCATCTCCTCAGCGGAGAAACAGTGTTCAGGGAAGATTATTGAAGGCATGTGCTATCTATCAATTTTGAATGTACTTCAAACTCTACCCTTGGCTCCAGTCAGGTCCCTGGAAGGCTACTTGAGCCTCCAACTTATTCTCTACTGGAATTTCTGAGGAATTTCACTATAAATTTAAGACCTCAGCTTGTGCAGAAGGAGATAATGGGGAGAGAGAGATCAAATTTGTTGCTATGTTAGTCTCAAAATGCTGCTAAAAGTATTCTTTATATTACTCAATTTCCCCTCTAAAACTATAATGTGAAAAATGTCCTTTTTATTTAATGCAGAAGGTACCCTATTGACCCTAAGAAAATGACTTTCTAACCTATTTCTTACCTTCCTCCTTCTTACCTATTTTCTTGTTTCTTTTTATTTTTGTCCTGACTCAAAGAAGGTTAAAATTAAACTCAGTTACTGCAAACATGCTGCTTCTGAAGATTACCGTATTTTACTGTCCAGTTACATTGGTTTTCTCCCCATTTCATTTTACCAACCTATTTTAACCTAGTTAATTAGACAACCATTTTTGATATGTCGTAAGTCATTTCAGATCTTTTGATTGGTTGCAAGCCATTTCAAGAAAGGGCTGGTTAGGCCAATAAATATCTTTCTTTGCATGACTGCTCAAAATCAATTTCCAATTTAACTTCCCAAGATTGTCTCCTGACATGTGCAACTCACACATCTGAAGGTTTTCCTCATACTCCATATGCTCCCCCACTTATCCATCTCCAGTTACACATCCTCTTTTTCCCTAAATGTCATTTCTTCCTATTCCCATTTCTCTGTCTGGAAATTCCTATTCACATTTAAAGACAAATGAAATTGTCTTATATGAGATTTGCCACCATCATCCAAAAGGATGCATCCTCCCTGCCAAAGTCACACATTTCGAGCATGCATCTATTACTAAACCCATTACATTGCCTTATCATTTACTTGTCTCTGCTTCTTTTATTAGGATGTTAGTTGCATAAAGTCTGTTTGTTTGCTAGGGCTGCCATGACGAAGTACCATAGATAGAATGGCTTATAAAACAGAATTTTTTTTTAACAATTCTGGAGGCTAAAGGTATGAGATGAAGGTGTCAAAAGGATTGATTTCTTCTGAGGCCTTTCTTCTTGGCATGTAGATGGTTGTCTTCTCTCTTGGTCTTCACATGGCCTCCCTTTCTCTGAGTGTGTCTATATACAAATTCTTCTTACAAGGATGTTAGTTATATTGGATTACAGCCCACCCTAACAACTTCATTATAATTTGATAACCTCTATAGAAGTCCTATCTTCAAATAGTCACATGCTGAGGTACCGTCAGTTAGAACTTCAGAATATGAATTTTGGCAGGGGATACAATTCAGTGTACAATAAGGACCATGTTTAATTTAACTTGCTAACCCAAACTCCTAACTCTACTCCTGGCATGTAATAAAAACAGTACATATTGTTTAATGAATGTTATAATGATGAAAGTACCAATTTTAGTATTTATTGCATCATATTTAAAGTAGTTTTCAATAATTTATTAAAAAACGCTAGCATCTTTTCTACCTAATACAAAAAGCCATAACACATTGCGGATCAGCAACCTGTTCCCCAGTCAGAAGCTTTCATAGCATTTTTGCTGTGCTGCCACCAAGTGACACTTAGATGGAACTGTCTCCACATGTTCTGCAGAATTCAAGCTTTTGCTGAGATTGAAAACTGGGACTAAAAACTCAGTCATAGTTTAAACATTTTCATGTTTAAAAATATTACTTTTCCATAGTAAAACAAAAAGTAATTAATGTTTCAGGAATCAATGACAGATAATTATGTAGAACAAATTGTTAAAAGATAAAATTGTATTCATAGTTCTCTGGTAAAATGCTCACATCACTTACTAGATGTCAAAAACAAACTACAACTTATGCTCAACTATAATTTTGACCACAAGCATATCTTAAGTCCATTCAGGGAGATATTTTCTGGTTTGTGTGGCTTTATTATTTATTCAGCTCAAAGAGAAAGAAAACAGATACTGGCAGCTTTTTTAATAGAGAGAAATTTTGATTATTTTTTCCCTTACATTTGGAATTGGAATGCAGTGGGAATTTTAGCTGCTGAAGTGAACTGTTGCCCCCCAATGAGGAAATTTAAGGGAAAGCTGCGCACTGAGGTAGTACTTCTAAATTGTTCTTTCCACTCTTTCACCCTCCCATCCATTTGTGCCTTCACCTAATAAATATCACCCCTGGAAGATTTTTTTCCTGACGACCTCTCTAAAGATACTCTTCCCAACCCAATCATTCTCTTTCTATAATATCACAAAACTTGTTACTCGGGGTTATCTTTTTCAATTATTTTTTTTCTTATTAAAAATAATCTGGGCCTCCCATTAGAAGGTAAGCTCAGAACCCTTTTCAATCATGATTGTGTTCTTATCACCTACAAGAGTATGGGGTGTACTGTAGGTTATTAATAAGTATTAATAAATTAATGAATAGTATTACATTTTTTAGACTAGTTAAATTTAATGGAGGCTTTTAGCCAACTATCTTCCCCATGATAATTCTTACATGAGCAGAGCAAATAGTAACTATGTGAATCCTTCCAACCTCTGATCTAGGCAAGCAATGCAAGGAGAAGGCCCCGCACTATATTCAGGGCTTAATCTATTTTATTTTACATAATACATAGAACATTCAAGCCCTGGCCAGGTAACTCAGTTGGTTATAACGTTGTCCTGATATGCCAAAGTTGTAGGTTCAGTCTCTCATCAGGGCACATACAAGAAGCAACCAATGAATGCATGCATAAGTGGAACAACAAATTGATGTCTCTCTCTCACTTTCTTACTCTCTCCCTCTTTTCCTCTCCCTCTCTATCTCCTTCCTTCTCTCTAAAATCAATTTAAAAAATAAAACATTCCATTCTCATTTATCTTGCTTGTCCTTCTTATGACATCTCTGTTATTTTAATATATTTCATCAATTTAAAAAAATCCCACTTTCAACATTTCTAAAATTGGGATGCATCTCTCATTGTTGAAATATTGTAAACACTGTTAGCCAGCTTGGGGTTGTGATGAGTGTCATTGCTGGTAAATGTACAAACTAGATTGCCAATTCCAATTGGCATGACTAGATGGCTTTATTCTCTTCAGGTTTCAATTAATGAACTATTCAAGGACTACTTGAGCAGGGGATATAAGTTCTGATAATGTAGTCCAGAAACTTTCCATTGAGCCTTCTGATAAGGTCAAACAAAGAACCACCAGCAGCCAAATAGGTGGCAGTAGCTTGGGAGAAAATCACGGACACAAGAGTGGAGCACTCTCTTTAGAAATGCCACATTATCAGTGCTCTTATGGCACAAAGGACAATAGAGTACAGGGAAGGGCAGATGTCGACACTCAAAGTTAAAAGCAATCAGGAAAGCTAGACTCTGAACATGACAGTTTTTAAGAATAAGTTAATTTTTCTTGTTTGTATATTTTTATATTAACTAGAGTGTTTTATGATAAATGTACACCGAAATAAGTCTAAAATAATGTTTTGGATAAATATAAAATTAAAATTAAAAGTAATAAAAATAATTTATCATAGCAATACATTTTCTTCTTGATCTCATTTAAAATTATGTTATTTCTAACAATTAATGGTAAAATATTATCAGTGAAATGTGGTATTGAGTACCTGCCAAGTACCAAGCACTGTGATAGGCATTAAAGATACAAGAGTGAATAAAGGAATTCAGTCCCTGCTCTCCTAAAGCTAGCATAGCCTATGGTCACAATGCTTTCCCAGCTCTCTCAGACTAGAGGTAAATGAGGTGATGACAGAACTTCCAGTCAAGATGGTGTAGGTTAATGCAGTATTCACATCTTCCAACAGCCACATTAAAATTACAACTAAATTATAGAATAACCATCATTCAGAACCTTCTGAAATCTAGGATATAAGAATATAAAAAAGAAGCCACATTGAGACTGGTAGGAGGGTGGAGATGTGGAGTGGGCTGGTCCCACACCCATGTGTGGTGGATAAAAACCAGGAGGGATATCTTATTAGAAGAGGTCCCACCTGAGAAGTGAGGAGTCCCAGCTCCATACCAGCAGCCCCAGCCCAGGGTTCCAGTACCTAGAGGAGAAGTCCCCATAACTTCTGACTGTGAAAACCAGTTTGAATTGTAACAGAGTGAGATGAAGTATTGCTGGAGTCCCAAGCAATTCCTTTTAAACGGTCCACACACAAACTTACTTGGACTCACTCCCTCTGAGCGCCATTGCTGGGGAAGCAGCTCAAAAGGCACCAAGGGTCTATGGGGAGGTACTGAATTGTCTAGAATCAGGGAGAGAGCTGGAGGGGCATCCTTCTCCCAGACAGAAGTGCTGGCAGATGCCATTCTTCCTTTGTTGAACCCTCCCGCCATATCTGAGTCTCCATCAGTGTGGCTATCATTGTTCACTCTGCCCTGATGATTCCATGAGACCCAAAATTCAGGCCTACCCAAGATGTTTCTACAGGTTTTTCTATGCAAATGTCTTGTCTTGGCTGATACTTTAGACTTTTTTCTAAAATTTCTCAAACAAGCAGCATCTGGCCTCAGCGTGCCTTGTACCTTTCACTAAGTGGTCCCAATCCCACTTAGCAGCAGCTGGTTGGCAGTAATAGCAGCCAGCTTTGGTTCACAGCTTGGTTTCTACTGGGCATTTCCAAGCCCAATACAAGTAGCAGCCATCTGCATATCACTTTGTTCCTCATGCCAGATGGCCTTAGACAGAACACAGGTGGCAGTTTATCTTGGACTCCATCTCCCAGGAGGCCCTAGAGCCAACACATTTGGTAGACAGCTTAGGACCACATAGAAGCACCATGAAACTACCTCCACAACTGACACACTCAAGGAGTGAACCCAGCAGGAATCAGAGCCTTGCTGAAGTAAGTCTCGCTCCATTGTATGGGCACCTGCATAGCTGATCCTCCATGGTGGTTACACCACATCCTCTAAGCAGATCAGCCTGAGGGTAAATCCTTCTCACTGAAGTACCAACAGCAGTTGAGTCTCAGCTACAACAGGACAGTGTACAGCCCACGCAAGGGGCACACCTGGAAAACCCAGATCAGGTGAATGGAGAAGCTGTACCACTGGACCCTTCAGGACACATACTACGTGAAGCCATACTATCAAGCCCGGGAGATGTAGCAGCTCTACCTAATACAAAGAAACAAACACAAGGAGGCTGCCAAACAAAAAGAAAAGAAGAGAAAAAAGCATGTCCCAAGAAAATCCATAAATAGAACTAAACAAAATGGTGATAAGCAATCTACTAGATGCAGAGTTCAAAATACAGGTTTTAAAGATGCTGAATGAACTTAGGGGCAGAGTGGATGAACTTAGTGAGAACTTCAACAAAGAGGCAGGAAACATAAACACGAAACTAGAAAACATTTAAAAAAGCAGTCAGAAATGAAGTAGAGGATCAAATCATAGATTTGGAAGATAGAGAAGCAGAAAATACCCAATCATAACATCAAAAAGAAAAAAAATGAGGATAGTATAAGGAGCACCTGGGACAACTTCTAGCATATCAATGTTCACATCACTGGGGTGCCAGAAGAGGAAGAGAGAGAGCAAGGGATTGAAAACCTATACAAAAAAAAAAAAAAAGTGACAGAAAACTTCCTGAACCAGAAAAAGGAAATAGACAAGTCCAGGAAGAGAAGAGAGTCTCAAACAAGATGAACCCAAAGAAGCCCTCACCAGGATACACCATAATGAAAATACCAAAAGTTAAAGACAGAAACAGAATCTAAAAGCAGGGAGAGAAAAGCAGGGAGCTTCCATAATACTATCCCTGGGTTTCTTAATATAAACTTTATAGGCCAGAGGGAATTTGTAAGAAATATTCAAAGTGATGTAAAGCACTTTGCTAGATAGAATAACTTAGATTACTCTATCCAGCAAAGCTATCATTTAGAATCAAATAACATATAAAGAGTTTCTCTTTATATGACAAAGAGAAGCTAAAGAAATTTATCACCACCAAACCAGTAGTAAATGAAAGACAAATACTATATGATCTCACTTATAAGAGGAATCTAATGAACAAAATAAACTAATGTGCAAAATAGAATCAGAGACATGGAAACATGGAACAGACTGACTGTAGCTAGAGGGGAGGGGGAAGAGAGATAATGGAGGAAAGAAGAGGAAGAGACTAGTCAAAGCACACGTATGAATGACCCATGGACATGGGCAGTGGTGTGGGGATTGACAGTGAGAATAGGGCTAGGCTGGGTGGAAGAAGGCAAAAAGGGAAACACTGGGACAACTGTAATAGAATAATAATTTAAAAATAAGTAAAAAAAGAAATGTTAAGGGTTTTTTTTTTAAGAAGAAGAAGAAGGATCAAGAATATAAGTGATAAAATGGTATAAATGCATGCCTATCAACAACTGAGAACATTTTGACATTGCCAGATGGGATGGGGCTTACAGGAATGGGTCCAAAAGATGAAGGACTTATGTACTTACAGAGTAATCATAAGATGTAAAGTACACCATAGGAAATATAATCAATATACTGTGATAACTACAAGGTCTGTCAGGAAAAAACCCAGCCATTATTAATATAAAGAGAATGAATTGCACAACAATCGATGTAACCTGGCAGCCAAAGAGAGTGGATTGGAGTGCACAAGCATGAACAATGATGACTTCACTTTATTAGTCAGTGGGGGTGGTAAATGCCTTTGAGTGAGCATGTGTACTGTGTGGCCATCACATTCAAAATGACTGAGCAAGTAGGGCAATAAATCTGCATCAAATTTTGTGTGAAGCTGAACATTCCTCCACAGAAATTATTTGGATAATTCAGAAGGTTTTCGGGGACAATGCAATGAATGCAGCACAAATAAAAGTGAGGCGCAAATGCTTCAAAGATGGTCGAGAATCTGTGGAAAGTGATCCATCTTCTGGAAGGACTGCAACAGGCAGAGCACCTGAGAATGTTGAACGTGTATGGGCTGCAATCAACAGAGATCAACAACTGACAGTTCAAGAACTAGAAGCTGATATGAGGATCCCCAAAACTACTGTGTCCAAGATTTTGACACAGGATCTTGGCATGAAACATGTCATGGCAAACTTTGTTCTGCGGCTTCTGCTACCAGAGTAAAAGGAACATCATTAGCAGTTGCTAATGACTTGATTCAAACCACTACCAATGAACCAGATTTCCTCAAGGTCATAGTTTTGAAGGGAACTGAGTCATCATTGTCCTATATACAGCGATTCTTGCATCCTTTATCTTCTTCAGTAGATATCTTTATTTTTCATAGCACATGGCTGGATACTTTCTAGACAGACCTCTTTTATTTGGGTGTCAGATGGATACGAGATTTATCAGGATGATCATTTAGTAAGTTATATAATGTTGAGATTTATCGGGATGATCACTTAGTAAGTTATATAATGTCCAGTCACTGGCTTGTATACCTGAAACTAATATAATATTGTATGTCAATTGTAATTGAAAAATGAAAAATGTATTTAAAGTCAAAGTATAAAAGTGTTACAAAAAACAAATTGATGTTATAAGCCATTATTTGAATTTGTCAAGACAGACAAATTAAATAATCTTGGTAAAAATAGGATGTTTATTAATAATTTTTCATTAGCTTTATTTTGACTGAAGGCATTTCTAAAGGGATAATTTAAAAGTGATTTAAATGTAGCAAATATAATGTGCTATGAATATGTGTAGTTATAAAAGAAAATCTCTAAGTCGTATTGTTTATTATTTCTTCCTTTGGATTTATTTCACATGATAGTACTTATTATTTTATCTTTCAATAACTTATTTTCTTGATTGCATACTTAAGTGAAGTAATGTATTCTGCAATCTTCATCTTTTCCTTTATTATCTTTTTAAAGATAAACTCTTTTTAAAGATGAACTCTTTTTAAAATATAAAACTTCTTTTGGCATCAGGACATAAGAAATTACCTCTCAAGTTTCTAACTAATGGATTTCTAATTAAGCTTATCATTTAACTTTTTCTGTTCCTTAAGTTTTAAATTTTTAAATTTTCTGTGAAAGTTGGAATTGCTGTTAGATTATATAGCAAATAAACAGCATAAAATAGATATTTTTATTCTCCAGAGAAGTTTATTAATTTTATCCACTTAAAAATTCAAGCATAATTGTGTTTTTGAGTACAGGTTTATTGACATATAGAATTAATTATATGATGACTTGATATGTCTGATATCATATACTATGTTCAGGGACAGTAATAAATAAATTCATCAATAAGGTATCCAAGGCTGTCTACTAAATGACCCCTTTATTTCTTTATGTGTAGAATTCTTTAAATACAGTGGTCTTTGAATTCAAAGCACCCAGCATAGGGCCTAGAGCATAAAAGGTCTTTGAACAAATGTTTATTCAGTCGTTAGGAGGCCTTAGAGGGCTCAGGGATATAGTCTTTGGATCCAGACTACACAGATTTGAATAATGGCTCTGTCACTTGACCAATGACCTTGACTAAGTTACTTAACCTCCTAAACCACTGATTCTTCACCAGTCAAATTTGGATGAATGACAGTACCTAACTTACAGAGTTACATTGAAATTAAACTAGATAATGCATGACTTTACATTCGTTTAGCTGCAAAGCCTAACATGTAAGTGCTGGACAAGTATTACTAATTATAGTTACTATACTTATCACTATTTTTATTACTTGAGAAACTATGTAGATAGAAGATAATCACAGGAATAATCAAGCAACAGCATTTAATATAGTTAATGAATGAAAATGTGTCAAGCATTGTTTAAGATCTTGTAGTTTATGTGTCAAGTAAGAAGCTGGACAATGAAGAAGCAAACAATAAATGGCATATTTTCATATATTTATGAGTACTATGAAGAAAATAAATAGAGTAATATGATAGAGTATACCTAGGGAGTGGAGAGGACAGGGTTTTTGCAACATACCAAATGGCGAACTTAGCAAAGGTTTTCTGGGAAGGTGGCACATAACTGACTTGAACGATAAAAAGAGGTCAGGCTTGCAAAGATTCTAGGGGAGAGGATTTTAAACAGAGGGAATGGAAAGAGCAAAGGATGTGGCACAGGAACAAACAGCCTGTTTAGGACCAGAAAGAAAGCCACTGAAGCAATAAAGAAGTAGAAGAGCTATAAGACAAGGTGAAAGAGGGGAGTAGGTGCCCACCTACAGAAAGTGTTATAGGTCCTAGAAAGGAATTTGAAATGCATCCAGCGTGCAGTGGGAAGCATTTAAAGTAGAGAACTCCCTTGGAGGTAATGACGAGCCAAACACAGCAGTGGCAGAAGAAACAAAAAGAGGAAACTAGTGACCTAATATTGTTGGTATTTATGTATAGATGATAATACTCCCTGAATTGATTCTCAGATTCAATGCAATCTCTATGATAATTCCAGATGCCTTTTTTTAAACAGGAGTTTACAAGGTGATCTAAAATTTATATGGACACACAAGGGAATCAGAATAGGCAAAATAGTCTTGAAAAGAACAAAGTTAAAGGACTCACATTTGTCAGTTTCAAAACTTACTACAAAGCTACAGTAAACACAATATTGTAACAGCAAAAGAATATAAATCAGCGCATTGTAACTGAGTCAAGGAATAAACTCTTACATTTATGGTCAATTAATTTTTGACAAAGGTGGCAAGTCAATTCAAAGGAGAAAGAACTGTCTTTTCAATAAATTTTCCAAAATAACTAGATAACCACATGTAAAAGACTGAAGTTAGATCTGCCTCACACCATGTATAAATATTAACTGAAAATGGATCATAGACTAAAATATAGGAGCTAATAATATAAAACTCATGGGAAAAAACATAGTAAATCTTTATGGCTTTGAGTTAGGCAATAGTTTCTTAGGTATGACAGCAAAAGCACAAGGGACAAGGATAATATAGTAAATAGACTTGTTTAATTTTTTTTTACTTTTTTATTGAATTTTTTGGGTGACATTGGTTAATAAAATTATATAGGTTTCAAGGGTACAACACTATAATACATAATCTTTATATTCTATTGTGTGTTCACCACCCCAAGTCAAATCTGTCTTCATGATTGTTTATTTCCCCTGTACCCTTTTCTACCTCCCTCACCCCACTTTTCCCCTAACAATCACCATACTGTTGTCTGTGGACATAAGGCTCTGTCCTTTTCTTAACCCTTCTCCTTTTTCACTCTACAACTCCTCCTCCCCTCTGACAGCTGTCAGTCTGTTCTCTGTGTCTATGAGTCTGTTTCTATTTTATTTGTTAGTTTATTTTGTTCATTAGGTTCCATATATGAGTGAAATCATGTGGTGCTTATTTTCACTTAAACATAATGCTCTCCAGGACCATCCATGATGTTACAAAGGTGCTTCAAGAAAGTGAAAAGCATCCCACAAAATAGGTGAAAATATTTTCAAATAATGTGTCTGATAAGGAATTGTGTCCAGAATATATAAAGAGCTCTTAGAATTCAACAATAAGAGACAAGTAGTTCTTCAAAATTGGTCTAAATAGACATTTCTCCAAAGAAAATATAAAAGTGAACAATAAGTATGTGACAAGATGCTCAATACTGTTAGTAACTACAGAATTGTAAATCAAAACCACAGCATGATACCACTACACATAATCTTTTCAAAAGAAAATAACAAGTATTGATGAGAATGTGATACATTGATGATGGGATTTTAAAATAGCAGAGCCATTTTGGAAAACAGTTTGTCACTTCCTCAATATGTTAAATACAGATTTACCATATGACCCAGTGATTCCACTCCTAGATATTCACCAAAGAGAATTGAAAACATGTCCACACAGAAACTTTTATGAATATTTACAGCAGTATTATTCATAATACTAGAAGTTGAAACAACCTAAACGTATACCAGTGAGTGAATGGATAAACAAATTGCAGTCTATATATGCATAGGAATATTATTCATTATTAACTGGCATGAAGTACTGATCTAAGCTACAACATAGATGAAATTGAAAACATTTTACTAAATGGAAAAAAAACAATAAAAAACAAAAGGCCACATATGGTACAATTCCATTTATATGAATTGTCCAGAATAGACAAATCCAGAAAGTACATAAGTAGTTGCCAGGTGCTATGGAGAGGGGAATGTGGAGAGTGATTACTAATGGGCATTGGGTTTCTTTCTGGGGTAATGGAAATGTTATGAAATGAATCATGGGGTTGGCTACATAGCTATGTGAATAACTAAAAGCCACTGAGAGGAGGGGGAAGGAGAGAGAAAGGGAAAGGAAGAGCAAGAGGGCAGTAGACAAGAGAGAACTCATATTTAAAAAGTATTTGCAGAAGATTTCTAGAATTTGGTGGTTATCATGAGACTTTAATAGTTGTTTAGTGTAGAATTTAAAGCATATTTTATTCATTTATGTAACTTCACACCTAGAATCATATCTCAAAGTATTTGTCATTAAATATTTAAGGAATTAATGCATGAATAGAAGTTCTTGAAAATGACGAGTTAATTCAGCTAAGTAGATGATGACATTAATTAATCTAGAAACAATAAGGAAATAAAATTTTGAAGTGAACATGGAGGAATGTTACATTTTTTATACCAGCGGACATATAGATGGGTGTGTTTCATAGGCATTGGAAAATTCCAAATTTATAGCAAAAAACAGAAAATGGAGCTTCATAATCACAGACTCATGTTTTAAATATAACCCTTCAAAAACAAAGAATGTATATATATGTGTGTGTGTATACCTCCTTTCCCCTCTCTCTAAAATTAAATAAATAAAATCTTCAAAAAAAGGAAGGTGGTAAGTTTAGCTTTTGATATATTACTTTTGAAGTTTTTATATGGTACTAGAATATGGTTTCCATGAAGACAGGAATTGTGTAGTGCTTACCATTATAAGCATTATATTATTGCTAATAGCAATAATAATAGTATCTTAAAAACCATGAAAAATATTTGTTAACAAAACCATTTGCATGTATACACTGGGTAGCTAATATATGATTTTTAAAGTTGTAGAGTTGAGGTGGGGCTGCAGGTACAGATTTTGTAATATTATGCTAAAGTTAATAGCCAAAGACCTTAAGAGAAAATAGATCAATTAGGAAAAACAGGCAGAGGGGGAATTCTGCAAAATATTTAAGCAATGGTTAAATGAAGAGAAGCTATAACTCAAATTGGGTTTTTAAATTTGTTTTCTATTTCTTAAGTTCTTGTTTTCTCAACTCTAAGACAGCAATTATTTAGTGCAAAAGAATAAATGAGTGAACTAAGACATAAAACATTTTAAGTTTTCCAGAAAATACACTGCAGAAATAGAAATTATGTATTGTACTCTAAATGCTGTGGGATAATCAAATCATCTCCCAAGTGACATTATGTTGAAAACTCATAGCCCAGGGGTGAGTGAGTACAATAAATTAACATACATTTTAATTTTCCTTTTACCACTTAAAATAATGTCTTTGTATCTTTGTTTAGTAAAACCAGATGATCCATATGCAGAGATAACGGTTTACTAGTCATCAGTAATAGTCCATAGACAGGTTTATATGGGTGTCTGATCTGTTACTTAATTGATTTCTAGTAGTATGAGGTACATATTAAATCTCATGACCTTGTCCCAAAGGTGTTAGCAAATATTAAGCACTGATTCTATTGCAATATGATTTCCCAGTATAGCAAATTTTATACTTCTATAAGCCATCAGAGATCTTAACAATTGTTGCCCTAGAATGTATATTTTTAGTGGTGGTATTATTTGACATTTAGTAGTTATGACAGAGAAAGGGAGAGGGAGAGCGGGAGAAAGGGAGAGAGAGTAAGCTTAATGAGGAGCATGCAGTGTATCTAGGAGGAACCTTGCTTGGGGATAGGGAAGAAGTACCCAAATGCTCAGGGGGCTGCAGCAAATGAATGTGCAGATAGATGTGCAGCTTTCAGCTCTGCAGAAGAGCAGAAGGCTCCATAAGCTCATGGGCCTGGACTGCTTAGAACCTGTATATTGGACTATGAAAGTGATACATGTGTGGTGTTTGATTTGCCAAGGATCTGTACATTTGATTCCAGTTTCAGTTGGTTCCAAAAGCCATAGCTTTTCAGTGTGGTAAAGGGCCCTCTGCCAGAAAGAGAAGCCCAAGTCTAACAGCTCATATGGTATCAGAGCTATACCAACTTAAGAAAAATTGCTAATCTTTCAAAACAATTCACTATATGCCTACTTTGCTGTTTCGCTAAAGCACAAGGGCGTCATCCTTCACTCTGTGAGTCATATCTATGTTGTAGCCATAGCTTTAAAGTCAATGAAGTTACTGTCCTTTGTCTTTTTAACTTTTCTATCTTTGGACATATGCCTCTACGGAGCTCAAATCCCTTAACTTCCCTGAGATCTCCAGGACATCTGAATTTTATTCCTGGTCCCAGTATCAACCATATTGATACTTAACAGTTGGTAAAAGGATCATTTTTTTATTATAAAATTCTAATTCTAGGAATGTATCCCAGGAACATTGAAAAGTATGTACAGAAATCCATATATAAAAGGATTATTTATTATGGCAGAAAAAAAGTAAACAACTTTAAAACTGGATGTACTTATTCAAACAAATTCAGCCTGTGTTAAATATAGGGAAATAGTAGATGTTTTAAAAACATGATTTCCAGCTGAATAGTCCTATAATTTCTGCTGTTCCTCCACTATCCATTTCTGCAAGTAGTATGAGACTTTGGAAAGGGACATCACTGAATATTAACATATGAAGCAATGTAGAAGCCCTGGAGAAGGACACTTAAATCTATTAACTTAGAGCAGCATTACAAGTGTAAACCAATAGTTTCGAAACTTTAAAGTGCTTAAGAATTACATGAGGATCTTGTCAAAAATATAGATTCTAATTCAGTAAGCTTGGGATGGAATTAGAAATTCTGTATTTGCAATCAACTCCCAGGTGAGGCTGATACACCTAGTTCAAGGACCACACTGGAGGAGAATGTTCTAAAGAACACCTGTAGGGAAATGCTGCATGGTTCCTTGCTGTCAACCATGTTGCCAGTGTCAAGAAGACCACTGCCATTTCTCCTTGATAATTTCAAGATAGGAATCAGCAACATGCAGGGCTGTTTGGGTCAGAAGTTTTGGTCTGTGAAGCTAATGGAGGGGGTAGGGACAGTTGGGACAGTACATCACACCTGAACAGCTAAGTCCTAGTGATGGAGTATTTAACCCGAAGGCTTTTGTAGCCCTGAGAAAAGGCCCAACATAATTCCATTCCAGCCTTGTAAATGAAACAAATACTAAGTTAAGGAAAATGACAGTAGTTATGTGGCCTAGAGTACAAGTTCCATGCTATTGGTTTATATATCATTGTTTGATTTTTTTCTGTATTTACCCCATTTTCCCTTTTTGGAATAGCAGGGAATTGTGCTGAGCGAAGAGAAAAGGGGCCTTGGGGCTGGACCTACCGACATTAAAACACAAGCTTTATTGTTTTACAATTAAATGAATCTGGGCCCTTTATCAAGTCTCTCTGAACCTAGATCTCTTCTGTTAAGTGGAGATACTAGCCAATTCATTGATGGTTGATTACAAGAATTAAATGAGATAATAAACATAAAACTTCTAGCATGTACTGAGCACTTATGTGTATTAGTTGCATTTCTTCTGCTATTTAATTGTGCCTTCACACAACCACATCTGAAAAGACCTAAAAACACATCCTCTTCCCTTGGATTTTCCTGTGATTTTTTTCTAAAAGCCTTTCCTCTTCCTCTCATTCCACGTAAGTTAGCTCTTGCCAACACCTGCTTCAGGATCACCCCTCTAGTTCTTGCTTAATTCCCTGCCTTCTCCACTAAATCCCCTATGTTAATAGACTCTTAGTGTGCTACTCATTTTTGAATTCTTACTGCCTGACATACAGCGGATGTTCAGTAAGTATTTTTGATTGATTGAAAAAATACACTAAGTAATTTATTTATTTTTTAAATATATTTTATTGATATAGAGAAAAAACATTATGTGACCAGAGTCATCAATTTAAGCAAAATACGTCCCCATATTATTTGAGGAGAATGAAGCAAATGTTCTACATAGTAAGATTTATGCCAACATATTACTTTCTGTAATTCAGAATGAAAGTCTAAGGTCCTTACTTTTTTTCAGTGTATTTTATTGATTATGCTATTACAGTTCTTCCATTTTTTTCTCTACTTTATCCCCCTCTTCCCTGCACCCACCATTCCGTCAGCATTTTGCTCCCCGCTTAGTTCATGTCCATGAGTCATACATATCAGTTCTTTGGCTTCTCCATTTCCTATACTATTCTTAACCTACCCCTGTCTATTTTATATGTACCATTTATACTTCTTATTCCCTGTACCTTTTCCCCCATTCTCTGCCCCCCTCCCCACTGGATAACCCTCCATGTGATCTCCATTTCTGTGATCCTGTTCTTGTTCCAGTTGTTTGCTTAGTTTGTTTTTGTTTTTGTTTTAGGTTCTGTTGTTAATAGTTTTGCATTTGTTATCATTTTACTGTTTATATTTTTGATCTTCTGTTTCTTAGATAAGTCCTTTTCATATAACTTTTCATATAATAAAGGCTTGGTGATGATGACCTCCTTTAACTTGACCTTGTCTGGGAAACACTTTATCTGCCCTTCCATTCTAAAGGACGGCTTTGCTGGATAGAGTAATCTTGAATGTAAGTCCTTGTCTTTCATGACTTTGAATACTTCTTCCTAGCCCCTTCTTGCCTGTAAGGTTTCTTCTGAGAAATCAGCTGGTAGTATTATGGGAACTCCTTTGTAGGTAACTACCTCCTTTTCTCTTGCTGCTTTTAAGATTCTCTCCTTATCTTTAACCTTGGGTACTATAATTATGATGTGCCTTGGTGTGTGCTTCCTTGGTCCAACTTCTTGGGGACTCTCTAAGCTTCTTGGACTTCCTGAAAGTCTGTTTCTTTTGCCAGATTGGGGAAGTTTTCCTTCATTATTTTTTTCAGATAAGTTTTCAATTTCTTGTCCCTCTTCTCCTTCTGGCACCCCTATGATCCAGATGTTAAAACATTTAAAGTTGTCCCAGAGGTTCCTAAGCCTCTCCTCATTTTTTTTGAATTCTTGTTTCTTCATTCTGTTCTAGCTGAATGTTTATTTTTTCCTTGTGGTCCAAACGGTTGATTTGAGTCCTGGTTTCCTTCCTG